>JAODAL010007664.1:0-123376 GCA_025379985.1 Phyllomedusa bahiana
TTTTTTAAAAGGGTGACCCTTTTTAACTGTCACTGGGGCTTGGTGACAGCCAGTGGTGGTTTTTGTCACCCTAAGGCTAACACTAATCCACTCTCATGATTACCCAAGTACCCACCAGGGATGCTGGAAAAAAACATTTTTGTCAGAAGCGGGACATGTTATTTGAAGTTTTACTCCTGGGGTGGCTGTGGGCTGGTATTTTTTGTGTGGAAAGTGCCCAATATCCATGGACCTTTTCATACTGATAATATCACCATTTGTCTTTATTATTTGTTTATTGAAAATATAAAAAGAAACAAGTTATTTTTAAAAAATAATGTGAGGTTCCCCTGTTTTTGATAACCAGCCAAGGTAAAACCAATAGCTGCAAGCTAAAACTATGAAGATAAGAAGGTCCATGGATTTCATCCCTTCCCACCCTGGAAAAACACAGCCCCGAGCCGCATTAGAGCAGACCATCACATTACACCAGTGTTTCTCAACTCCAGTCCTCAGGACCCACCAACAGGTCATGTTTTCTGGCTTTCCTTAGCATTGCACAGGTGATTTCATTATGCTGCACAGGTGATGTAATTATTGTCAGTGCATTCTGTGGGAGATCCTGAAAACATGACCTGTTGGTGGGTCTTAAGGACAGGAGTTGAGAAACATTGCATAAGACGGTCCACTTCAATTGGTAACCTGCCTCTTCCCAGTGACTCCGCTGCTTTGAGTACTAGGGTAATAGTGAGTAGGGGTTAGTGTAAGTCTTGGGGGGACAAAAACACTGTTGTCTGACACCAAACTCCACCAATAGTAATGAAGAGACATCCAGCAGACGCCTCTATTACTAACATTGAAATAAAATGACAAAATAAAACACACCAAAACATCAAAAACCCCACATTATTAAACAAACATTCCCGGATAACATCCCTTGTTGAACATTTTTCTTAAATAAATAAATCCAATGCTGGTACAATGTAGTCCAATGAAACTAACATAGTCAAAAGGAAAAACTGTAAAAAATCGGAAGCATGTATACATGCTGTATATAGGTTTAATAGGCCCAGGAAAGATGCCACATCCTCCAAAGCAACCAGCTTTCCTATTACAGGAGGGGAGGGTACCTTCTGTGGGGTTTATGGAGACACCCAGCTTTCTTGGATTCTAAATACCTTTTCCTGTGAACAAAAGTTTAATATACGGGTTTGGTAAAAACCCCCAAAAAGCTGGATAGGCCATAAGGGGACAGGAAAGGGGTGTGCCCCCCTACTAGACTATTGTGTGTGGGGATATTGTTTTCACTCCCCCCCAGTGATGACACTTTCCTGGCGCCACTGGTACAAATAGCAGCTGCCAGTCACTCTCTACAGGAGACTTTCCCAGGAGTCCAGGAGAGCTGGCCGGTATGTTTTAACTGAGGACGAGAATGCCCACACAATTAATAACAGCAAGCCCCGGGGTTTCGGGATGGCTCGGGGATTCCCAGGACATACAGTACCTCCAACCGCCTGGGACCACAAACCCCCCTTTAAATCGGGACTATCCCATAATCTGGGGGTTGGGGGGTATGTCACGTCTCCTCAAAAACAATTTTGGGCAATATAACTAAAATAATTTATTATAATCAATTGAATGAGGATATGAGCATTTCACAATATGAGTGAAATATGATCATTTAATTGGAAATATGTGCCAATCATAGCTCTTTACAGCTGAATGCTGAAATGCCCCAGCTATGTACTGTGATTCAGTGGGCATTGAATGGCTTCTGTGTGATCTCTTTACATGATGTTGCATGTTTGTTCAGGCATTGGGTCGGGTATAATCCCGCATATGGGCATTGTTCATAGGGGGGAAAGGGGGTCGTTGCCACAAATTAGTGCGGGGTGTCTTATGTGACCGGGGGTGGGGGAACAGTTTTCACCCACTTCTTTGTACGCTGTACCTCAGACAGGGTTTCCTTTTAGTCTTCCCACAGATTATCAAAAGGGCATGGAGTTTATCACATATTTTCCCCATGAGGAATCTGCTAACCTGGCTTTGGATGGGATTTTTAAAAGTGCCACTTTCCTCCCCAAACGTGGACTTGGTGGAAGACCCTGAAACCAACCATCTTATTTGCTGGAGTGTGGTATGTACTGGGTAAAGTTAGGGGGTGAATACTTATTTAGTGATAAGAGTTGTGTCATATCTATTATGTTCTCATCTTACTTTGATATTCATTGAAGGTGCAAAAAGAAAAGTATATTGTAACATGTTGTTTCCCCAGAAAATGTAAGAGATTGGGGCACAGGGGGGATAATGAAATGATAATTTTTTAATAAACTATGCCTTGAAGTTTCAGGGCCCCAGTGTAAAATCTGTAAGGATACATCCACATGACACATATCAAAATACTTGTCGGATTCTGAACCTAAAACCGCATTGTCCAAAGAGTATTTTGACATGGTTTTCAATGTGGATTTTAGGGTTTTTTTTTTGGATTTACAGTGGGTCCCATTTCACTTGGGGGTTTTGGACGGGATGCATAAAAATGTTTGGGACACGTTTTTTTACCTAAAATATGGTGGAAGAAAGAACATGTTCCAAGTTTTTTTTTCTGGAATAAAAAAAAAAAGGTCTATGGGGATGGTTTCACATTAGTTTCTTGACGGGTTTGAAAACCCAAATGACTGGAAATGCTTTTCGTGTAGACAAACCATAAAATGCCCCACCTGCTATGTGCTATATATAATCCTTGTGCATATATAATAATCTTTAGAGGCATTAGAGCTTCTATAGATACACCCTTAGCAGTCTCCAAGTGATTGATATGTTGTAAGATGTGGTCTATTTGGCATGCCCACAGGTTATATCAGTTGCTTCCACCTTACAAGCGAGTGTAAATGGGCACAAGGTCACATCCTTTTTCTGTCTATGTTTTTGGGGGATTACCTTTTAAGAATTCCCTGAATTTTTCCTTGATTATATCATGTATAACCAAAGTGGGCGTATGTTGAATATTGTTTCTTGTTGCGGTAGCCATACTATATAAAGAGGCATGATTTACTGGTCGCTGACCTTTTGTTTCAGCAAAGGTCTTTGGCATATAGGTATACTTTTTTAATAAAAAAAACGCTTACTTTGAAATTTGCTTATTACCTCTTATAAAAAAAATCTCCTATAACAAAAAGGAAGCAAAAAAACCAGTGGGGCTCAATTTCAAAAGGGTTCCCCCTTTTTGGACTCAAACACATTAAATTGAAGCTGATGTAAAACAGACAAGTTCAATCAAATTATCACTCAAAATGTAACAATACAAAAATTTATTTTGTTCATAAAGACGACCCCATTTTGGGAAAACATTGGCTCGTTTAAAATTTTTTCAGGAAGATCTCTTGTTCACAAAATGTTCACAAAATCTTCCCAGAAATATTGCTCTTCATTTTGTCATCATATAGGCCTTGTTTGAATGACAGCCAATATGGATTTAAATGTGCATGGCTGCTTCTGGGATATAGTTATTTATGATCACTTATACCGTAGTTTAGAACTTTCATCCTACTTCCTGCTAATGTGTATGACCACCTTAAAGGGGTACTCTGCTTTAGACAATCTCTGATTCTTAGAAGGGTCTCTTTTTTAAGTATTCTATATGTGGCCCTACTATGCTACTTTACTCAATCACAAGTCTCCGAAATGAAGGAGACTTGTGGATTAGGTAACAATGAGGTGCCAAAACAAGAAAAAAGACCCTAAAAAAGTTTGTTGAACCGTTTTTCTTGGGTAGATAAAAACTTCAAACTGTAGTGCTATTTGAGCACTTCATAGAGCTCAGAAGTGAAGGAGCACCATTAGGCTTCTGAAACGGAGATTTTGCTGGAATGGTTTTCGCCACCAAGTCACATGTGCAGAGCCCATAATTACAAGTACAATAGACACCCGCCTTCCTTTCTTTAACATGATAAAGAAACTTTATGTTTTACCAATAATATGTAATTAAAGATCAAAAGTTTTAATTTTAACAAAAAACGTCGGAGATAAAAAAAAAAAAGGACACATAATGGCAAATTAAAAAATACAGAAATTCCAGTATTTTAATTTTATTTTTTACGGCATATTTTTCATTGTTACCATTTTGGGGTACGCATGACTTTTTGGTTGCTCTTTATATCGTTTTTTTGAGAGTTGTAATTGACAAAAACTGCAGTTCTGGCATTGTTTTCTTTGAAATTATTTATTTATTTTTATCACATTCATCATGCAATATGACTAATGTGATGATTTTATAGTTTGGGTGGTTATGGACATGAGAAACCTTCCCTTTCATTCCCTTCCCTTTCCTTTCCTTCCTCCCTCTCCTTTCCTTTCCTTCCTTCCTCTCTTCCCTTTCCTCTCCATCTTTCCTTCCTTTCTTCCCTTCCCTTTCCTTCCCTACCCTTCCTTCCTTTCTCGATCACTTCATATATGACTCGTAAAATATGATGCATTATTTTATTGCAATGGATTATGTCTCAGTCAGTCACCTTATTAGGCCTACCAGGCCTAGTACACTGCCATAGTAGATAAAAATACAGGCCATTATCTTGCCTCAGGCTATTATGGCAAATATTAGTAGCCTGTGATTGTGTTGTCAAACCACTAAGATGCCGTAGTCACTATCGAAGGGGTTAAACTGCAAGATTGGAGTTCTGCGATTACGGTGCCTTGATGTACATGTATAGCAATTGTTTTTTGAATCACCTTTTTACATTTGGTACCTGATCAAGCATCCCTACTTATAAAGTCAGTGCTATTCTAACATACAGAAACAAGTTACTTTGTATATTTACAGCGCCATAAAAATTTAGTGGTTTAAAGGGCCCAAAATATGGCGAAGCACAATACTACTTGGTTCTTATTCCTCCACAACATATGACATAATGTAATTTTAGATCACATAACTAATGTAAACATAAACGAAAAAATAGCCCCTCAAAAACTTATTTTAAATAATAACTTTTTAAAACATGTACCATGATCATAAAGTACTATGTAATTGACTATCCAATGATTTACTGCTGAATCCCTGTAGTTCAAAAACCAAAGTCACTGCACTGAACCTCTTATTCAGTTATCAGGATTTTATTTGTCATAAAGTAAATGCTTACCAATCTTAGGTGGAGAGTAGGTCAAGCAGGATGGAGCAGAAACCCAAAATTTTGTGCTGTAAGGTACACCCTTAGATCCACAATCCACAATGGTCATATATTGTAGATCCCAAAAAAACCCCCACATTTAAAAAAGTATTGTATAAAAAAGAAAGCGAAAAAAGAAAGGGAAAGTATTAACCCTTAAGCTGTTGCCGACTTATGACGTCAGGCGGTGCAGGACGTTCGTTTGCGGCGATGTCTTTTGCCGTTGCTGCAGACACTGGGGTTTGTGGCTCCTGGCACCGCAGCAGCGCTGAGAACCAGGCTGTACTTCACAAACCTCCACTCCCCAGCGCTTGACCCTTTGATTGCCGCGGTTCGTGATCGCAACATAAATCAAAGGGCTTTCCCCTGCTCTGTCGGATTATCGGTAATAGGTATAGGCTGCAGGGCAGCCTTTGGTGCAAGTTCTCCGCTAAGGGCAATAATAGGGAGAGGGTAATGGAACAGTGCTATACATTACTTCTTTTGCACACTCTGATTTATACAGATACTTTTTATTGTAGAGTCATTTGGATATCCACTTTATCACCATTGTGGGTTGGACATCTTAGGATGGACCTTACAGTAAAAATGGGCCATTATTTACTCAAAAACACAAACACAAGGCCATACTTACAGCGCAATGGCTGGATAACAGGCTAAGGCCAGTAGGTGGCAGTGAAAGCCTCAATGCTATTTGGGAAAGACATAACAGGTGCAGATAACCAATGAGCAGTAGCTCACACACCCCTTCCTAAGATGACAACTGAATAGTAAAAAACTGCACATTTAATAGGTACCAGTACACACCAGTATGCAAAAAAGCCACAATATCATACAAACGAAGACTGCACAAATGCAAAAAAACCGATACAACAACCCCTCACACGCCTTCTATGTATGAAGGTGTTGGTTGCTAGCATTATAATTGAATATAGATAAGGCGATACAAAGGGTGCCCCTTATACAGTTATGTGTGGTACACCATGCTGTCTCCCAACCTATGACGTGTCTACTATTCAATTGGGTGGCCCAGTACATTGCAGGTCTCCAACACAATATACTGACACTCTCTGCTCACTAATACTTAGGGCAAAAAAACTACATACTGGAAAAATATCAAATATGAGGTATTAGTTGATACAGTGGCCACTATATTGCACAAGCTCACAACCACCCCTCTCTTGCATTGTAGGCATATGACTGGTTGTCTTATCGGTATTTTTTGCATTTGTGCAGTCTTCGTTTGTATGATATTGTTTCAGGGGGCACTATTGTAGCAATTCTCAAATAGCGATCCACTGGACCACTCGGGCAGGGCAGCATTGGGAGGTAGGGGGAGACCCGCGACAGGATAAACTCTGAGGGCTATACAATTGGTAGATGACCGAAAGGTTGGCAATAAGATAGGAGACATCCTGTTAGACATGTAGCCCTTTGATATGTTAGTTACATTTCTAGATGCCTAAGGAGTCAATCTAATCTGTATATCTTTACTGGTTCAAATGTGAAATGTAACCTAAGTAACACTAATCTATCCACGTTGACTGGTTAAAAAACAAAATGTTGAAGTACCAATGTTATTACTCTGAATGATACTATTTGAATGTACACTATGATGATGTCTTCGCTTGTGATTCATAAGATTTGTAATGCAATATACATTGGTCTTTAATAAAAACAGTTATATATATATATAAAAAAAAAAATAGCGATCCTATGTGCTTGATGTTATGTGGTTTCTCTGAGTAACAGGGGTACCAGTGGTTATCATCGCTATTCTAAATATGAAACTATACTATTAGCATTATGGGATCGTGATTTTATTCACGTTCGTCTCTTTCTCTTATTTTGATAATTATTAAAAGTAACATTAACTAAGACTATATTGTAGGAATTGGGCCTTTTGGTTTTGTCCCTTGGCAAAAATTAGTATTGATTAATAGGTTATTGCCCTACCTACAGTTGAAACCAGAAGTTTACATCCACTATATAAAAAGATGCATATGCATGTTTTTCTCAATATCTGACATAAAATCAGAATAAACATAACCTATTTTAGGTATATTAGGATTATCAAAATTATTTATATTTGCCAAATGCCAGAATAATGAGAGAGAGAGTTTTTTTTACGGCATTTTTATTACTTTCTGCAAAGTCAAAAGGTAGCATTGCCCTTAAACTGTATGACTTGGGTCAAATGTTTTGGATAGCCTTCCACAAGCCTCTCACAATAGTTGAGAGGAATTTTGGCCCATTCCTCCTGACAGAACTGATGTAACTGAGCCATGTTTGTAGGTCACCTTGCTCGCACCTGCCTTTTCAGCTTATAAATTTCCGGCCAAGCTTTAACTTCCTGGCTGATGTCTTGAGATGTTGCTTCAGTATTGTGTTTAAGGTCGAGTTGTGTTTGAGGTCGTAATCATGTTGGAATACTGCCCTGCGTCCTAGAAAGGAGGGGATCATGCTCTGCTTCAGGATGTCACAGTACATGTTGGCATTTATGGTTCCCTCAATAAAATGTAGCTCCCCATAGCCGGCAGCACTTATGCAGACCCAAACCATGACCACTCTTGGCTGTAGGCAAGACACACTCACCTGATTGCAGCCACACACGCTTGACACCAGGACTGAGACATCGTATTCTGGTTCCCTAGGCAAATAAGACATCTAGTACCCCACCCCAATGGAAAATTCTGCCAACTCCCTACTGCCTTGCGCCCCCTTTTCTGCCTGGGATGAAGTGGCATCCTAGGTGGTCGCCTACCTTTTCCTACCAATTGTCCCGGCCCTGCTTGACACCATCTGAAGCAGATAAGTTTATCTTGGTCTCATCAGACCACAAGACATGGTTCTAGTAATCCATGTCCTTAGTTTGCTTGTTTTCTGCAAACTGTTTGCGGCCTTTCTTGTACCTGATCTTCTGGGACTACAGCCATGCAGACCAATTTGATACAGTGTGTTGCATATGGTTTGAGCACTGACAGGCTGACCCTAACCTCTGAATCAATGCTGACAGCACTTCTATGTCTGTTTTGAAAACACAATCTCTGGATATGACGTTGAGCACGTGCACACAACTTCTTTGTTTGACCATGGCAAGGCTTGTTCTGAGTGGAACCTGTCTTGTTAAACGTCTGTATGATCATGGCCACTGTGCTGCAATTCAATTTCAGTGTTTTGACAACCTTCTTAAGTCCTAGACCATCTTTAGAGCATGTAGAGCAACAATTCTTTTTTTCAGATCCTCAGATAGTTTTTTGCCATGAGGTGCCATGAGTTGCCATGTTGTACTTGCAGTGACCAATATGAGTGTGAGCAATAATACTAAATTTAACACACCTGCTCCCCATTCACACCTTGTTGTCCATTTTCACTTAGGGATGTAATTACTTTTGTTGCCAGCAGTTTAGACACCCATGGCTGTGTGTTGAGTTATTTTGAGGGCACACCAAATTTAAACTATTAAACAAGCTGTACACAGACTACTTTATATTATATCAAAGTGTCATATTTTGTTCCATGAAAAATATAATACAATAGTTACAAAATTGTGAGGGGTGTATTCACTTTTGTGTGATACTGTACCTAAATAAAGTCATTTAAACTTCATGCATAATGTTCACAATGTGGCAAAATGGGAGCTTAGGAGAGAAAAAATGTTACCATATGGGGAATGTAAGCTCTTCACATATCGTCACTCTGAGCTGTGACTTCATCAGGAACTTCATGTGGTCCTCAGCCTGCATGCTGGTGTTTCGCTGAAAAAACATTGCTTTTTCCAGATCATAGGGGCAGTAATATATAGAATTATAAGAGGGTTTTAGATTTTTTTTTATTAAAATGTGTACTTATCGGGGGGCGTGGCCTGGACCAGCATGGAGTAGGCTGTGTGTGAAGAGAGCTCCGTGTGGATCACCTCAAAAACGGCACTAAAAAACCCACTACTGCTGCCAAATTCAAACCAAACCTCGTGGGACCGGTCCCTTATCTTGTGTGCGGCTCTCCGGTGGTGACTGCTTTCCCCCCCAGACGCCTGCAACCGGTAGATACCCCGGGACGTCCAAGCTGGGACCGTGCGGCTAATGGCGGATTTGCGCGCCATACATCCAAGGCTTACCGCGGCTGCGAGACCTCGGAGAAGTTGTTAGGGGGCACTGGGAGGCTTCATCACACTCCGCCCGCCTCATCTACCTACCGCCACAAAGCAGACGTCTGCGGGTCCCCTGGCTCATACCCTGAGGTCCAGATCGGATTACCTCACTCCCGAACCTGACGACTGCCCAGCCGTGAACGGCCGTGCTGTGCTCCGCCGCAGCTATACAGACGACGTGATCCTCCCTGGCTGAAAGTCCCTGCATAACGGCCAACGTATCTCTAACTGCTGCTCCCTTCCGATACTTGCAGGAAGGTTGAGCGCGGGGATCCCACCGTCATCCGCCATCCTAGACATCGGCTGTCTTCCTTCACTGAGGACTTCTCCTGAACAGCAGCGGTGACAGATAAGTACCAAACCCATTTAAATAACCTGTGACTCTGAGCACTAGACTGGAAATTGCCAATTCCTAATCGCCATTCTCCTAGCGTATCTCTGGGACTTTGCTTTAATTAAGGAACACCGACCGTCATATTCTAGCTGACGAGCCGCGACACGTGGCCGCCGCCATCTTGTAGAGTTCTGCTCTGCTACTTCATCCTAAAAGACTTGCCCCACTGTCTCTATTAGATTATTCCTGTACCAAAGCTGTGAATAACCCATATCTACTCCTCTACATAACTACACATTCTCTGGTGCCCTAATCTCTTCCAGCTAGGCGCCTCTAATACTCACCTAAGCTCATTAGAGCTTGAACTGAGCCAGACTGCCAAGACTGAAGTGGCATAACACAGAATCTAAAAGACTCAGACTCGGATTCCACTTGACTGCACTTCCTCCCTTATAGCCCTCGTGGGCAACCCCCTCATACCTCTGAGAAGACAAAGCAAAACAAAAAAATAAATAAATAAATATAAAAAAATAAATAAAAAATAAAAAAAAATAAAAAATCTCATATCCGCTAACTGATCTTGCAATACTCCACAGAAGCATCTCCCTCCTCATTAGACTTCAGTCTTTTCTTACTTAGCCTGCCCCAGCCTACACAGCGCACTGATTGTTCAGAGCAAATGGGCGGTACCAACAAACGACGGGCTAAGGTTAAACCTACGAAACTCACAGAATTTTTTCCCCAGTCATCCAGTCAACCCTCTTCGGCAGAAAGAAGGATACCATTTCCGCCACTTTCCTCCACCTCCCCTCTCTCAAACCTAAATGAGATGGAATCTCAATAATCCTCGAATCGTCTCTCCCCCACTGAGACGACACTACAAAGGTTGTTTTCCTCCTTCAGAGAAAATTTACAGTCTGACTTTAAGCTTATGATGGCAGAATTTAGGTCAGATATACAAGCCTTAGTCTCTAGGACAGATCATTTAGAAAAGAAAATGTCTGAATTTACAAGCTCGCACAATCTCTTGATAGATGCGAACTCGGCCCTGGAAGAGGAGGTACAGCGGCTCTCCTCCAAGATTCTAGACCTGGAGGATCGCTCTAGAAGAGAGAATATCCGCATTAGGGGAATCCCTGAATCCGTCACCTCAGACCTCCTGCTTCCCTTCCTCACTGATCTTATGGCTCTAGTGCTACCTAATGCCTCACAGATAGATCTAACGGTGGATCGTATACATCGCCTGCCTAAACCAAGGCACCTTCATGCTTCCATTCCCAGAGATGTTATCGCGAAGATCCACTTCTTCCGTACTAAAGACGATTTTTTAAGGGCCTTACGGAAACACCCTCCACTCCCTGACCGCTTCAAAGATATTGCTATTTTTCCGGACTTATCAGCTGGCACTATGCTTAAACGAAGAGAGTTCTCCCAATATACCAAGATTCTCCGGGATCAAGGGATAAACTACCACTGGGGCTTTCCAGTAAAGCTGATCATCACCAGAGACAACATTACAACAGTCTGCCATAACCCCTCAACAGCCAGAGATGCCCTTGCTGCCTGGGATCTACTTCCAGCTCCCACTACGACTCCGTTGAAAAATCAGAAGTCTCGCCCAGAGGCGATTACTCCACTCTGGTCGGATAGACACCGCAGATCGGGTCCCATCCCTTATGAGTGAACCCTATAGCAGTCTAATTGCTGATCCCACGTCTTTTCTCTCCAACCCGTTACTCCTTTACACTGTTCGCCGCCACTCTCGGTCGAACTTGAGATTGAGTCCTGCCTTTGGACTGGTTTCCCCCGAAACTTCCTGGCTTCCACTCGATGGAACCTCTGTTTGGTTACTTTATGTTATTTTCAGTATGTTGTCTGGTTTGTTTTTGTCATGCCATGCTTCCTATTTCAGGTTTCTTGATAATGCCATCCCACCTCGGACCTGAGGTTCCCTGTTCTAGTGCTGCCTCGGCCCCAGCGCGTTTCTTACATCTAGACCATGGGTATTAAAATTCTATCACTGAACGCCAATGGGCTGAATTCGCCCTTTAAACGCTCATTGTTATGGAGGGATGCGTTGAGGTCTAAGGCAGACATCATTTGCGTACAGGAAACGCACCTCAAAGGACAGGATGTTTTTAGATTAAAACATAGAAAATTTCCTGTAGCATTTCACTCCTCAAAAAAAAGCCGGAGTCTCTATCTTTGTAAAGGACTCAGTGACCTTTGCAATACAACACTCCATTTCGGATGAGAAAGGGAGATATGTCATCCTACATTGTACACTGAATTCCATCCCATATATACTGGTTTCACTATACGCGCCCAATACCCACCAACTTCGGTTTATCTCTAGGGTTCTAAGCAAGGTTAGAAGGTCAACAAATGATCGATTGATTATCTGTGGAGATTTCAACTCGGTTGTCAATCCCCTTATAGATAAGTCACATCCCCCTAGAAACATACAAAATTTACAAATGCTCTTGGCTGAAGAAAGTCTACATGACCCTTGGCGATATTCCCACCCGACTGATGTTGATTATACGTTCTTTTCAGCTCCTAACCATTCTTTTTCCCGCATTGACCTCTTCCTCACGAACAGACAAGCTCTTCCCAAGGTATTCTCAACAGAGATTGGAAACAGAACATGGTCAGACCATGCTCCAATTTTTCTGACCCTGCAGGATAGTCTTCCCCTTCCTCCATTGTCTCCCTGGAGATTGAATAATTTTCTTCTCAAATCCGATTCCATTGTACAAGAGATCAAGACCTCTTTACAAGAATATTTTGATCTCAATTCACCTTCGGTCTCTTCCCCAACTACACTATGGAATGCCCATAAGGCAGTAATCAGAGGCATTATAGTTCAAATAGCATCTAGGGAGAAGCGGCGGAGGGAGCGAGAGTTAGATGACATATTACAAAAAATTAAAGTCCAGGATGATCTAGCCAAATCTTCCCCGTCCCAGACAGTTATGGAAGAACTAATAGCTCTGAAGCAAAAATTAAAAATTCTCAGCCTTAATAAATATGAAGCTTCCCTTTCCAGATTGAAATGGAACTTCTACACTCAGGGAGACCGCCCCGGGAAACTCTTAGCACGAAGAGTCAAACAACTTCAGGCCAGATCTAGAATAGCTTACTTGACCTCTGGGTCGCGGAGAGTGTTTGATCCCCAACACATCGCTGACTCTTTTGCCCATTATTACAAATCCCTTTATAATCTCAAGGACGATCCTTCCACTCCCCTAGTGACACCCCAAGTAGTTCGCTCTTTTTTAAATAACATAAATCTTCCTATGGTAACCAAAGATCAGCTCCAATCATTAAACACCCCTATCTCACATTCTGAATTAGAGGAATCAATCAGACAAGCGAAACTTCATAAATCTCCTGGTCCTGACGGTTTCAATAACGAATATTACAAACTCTTCTCCCAAATCCTATCCCCCCATATCCTTCAGGTTTTTAACTCCTTTCTAGCGGGTAACCCCCCTCCTCCAGAAATGCTTTCCGTCACAATTGTTACCATCCCCAAACCAGGAAAACCCCATGACGCAGTCGTGAACTACAGACCGATCTCGCTCCTTAACTGCGATATTAAGCTATTTTCTAAAATACTAGCGAATAGAATTAATGATATTTTACCGAATTTAATCCACCCAGATCAGGTAGGTTTTGTTAAATCGAGACAAACGAGAGATGGGATTCGGAGAGTACTTGATATTCTGCAGTTAATTGGCAGAGATAAGGTCCCAACGGTTCTTCTTTCGTTAGATGGCGAGAAAGCCTTTGACCGCATCAATTGGTTATATATGTCAGAAGTTTTATCCAAATTTGGTTTCTCAGGCCCGATACTCCAAGCAATCCTTGCTTTATATTCCTCCCCGTCAGCTAGGGTATTCACATCGGGTTTCATGTCCCACCCCTTCACCATTTCTAATGGCACCAGGCAAGGCTGTCCGTTATCGCCACTAATCTTTGACTTATGTATCGAGCCCCTCGCAGAACTGATTCGGACATCTCCACATATCTCAGGTATAACGGTGGGACAGTGGACCCACAAAGCCGGCCTATATGCGGACGACATTCTAATCATGTGCAAGGATCCGGAATCTTCAGTTCCGGCCCTTCTGGACATATTAAATGCATACTCACAGGTTTCCTATTATAAACTTAACATTAATAAGTCTACTCTTCTTCCCCTTAATTGCTCTCGAGCAACTCAATCCGCCCTTTCCACATATGAGTTTGTCTGGTCCAAATCCCATATAACATATTTAGGTGTCAAAATTTTCCCAGATCTCACGAAAACTATCGAGGTTAACTGGTCAGACCTAGCCTCCGATTTCACTGAAGATATCACCAAAATGCAACAATCATCTTTATCCTGGATGGCTAGAATAAACCTAGTCAAAATGATGCTTCTCCCTAAGTTCCTATACATGGCCAGGGCCCTACCTTTTCTGATACCTTCTCCAATATTAAATAGGCTTCAGATGATACTTCTAAAGTTTATTTGGAACTCTAAACGACCAAGGCTCAAACGACAATATCTACATCTACGAAAAACAAGATGGGGGCCTAGCTGTCCCTGATCTGAAGATATACAACTTAGCCTCCATACTAGAGCCGGTAGGTCACCTTTGGTTATCCTCCCCCATTCACCATTGGGCCCATATAGAAAATGACTCGGTTTCCCCGGGCTCAATTAAAGATCACCTGCTAGCGATATTACAAGGATTCCCTCCCCTCCCTACCAACCACTTCTACCTTTTAACGACCCAGCACCTTATTCTAGTGTGGCACCAATACATTGCCCGGAATCAGTTGATAGTCCTCAATAAGCTTAATTGTACTTTATAAATCTTATATGGTAAACAGATCTCCACTCCTCTCAGCCAATGGATCACCAGGGGCATTTGGCTCATTGGTGATCTCTATGCAGAGGGAACTTTTAGATCCTTTGCGGACCTTTCACATGCATATGGGATACCCAGATCTCAATTCTTTTTCTATCTTCAGATAAGACACGCGATCCAGTCAATTCCTAGACCACAAACGCATTCTCTTAAAACTCCATTCTACCATTTTCTCCTTTCTTCGGGCAAGCACACCAGAGGCTTATCAGCAGCTTATTCCACCCTGTCAGGGGGTAGCCCTGACTCTAAACTTGAGTACATGACTAAGTGGGAGTTAGAACTATCTAGGACATTCTCAATAGACGAATGGTTGCAAGCAGCCTCTTCGACCTCTAAACATTCCAGCTGCATCAATCACTTAGAGTTAACGAGGAAAATACATCTCAGATGGTACCTCACACCTGTTAGGGCAGCTCACATGTTTCCGGACACATCTAAGATGTGCTGGAGAGGTTGTGGCTCGGTAGGCTCCTTATCTCACATGTGGTGGTCATGTCCTATTGTTACAGTAACCTGGTCCCAGGTTGAGGGTCTCATCCAAGACCTATACTCGTCCCAATTTGAACTCTATCCAGAACTGGCCCTGTTAGATATGCATATAGCGGACATCCCCCATACGCATCAGACAGTGATCCAGCATATACTCATTGCGGCACGTTTCACAATTGCCCATCACTGGAAATCTACCTCTTCTCCTAATTTTGGAGAAATCATTGGCAGAATTAACTCCCAATTCTATAACGAGATGTATCTGTCGGTTCCCCCCCACCTAGTTGCTAAACGAAAGGCCAAATGGAGGGTCTGGTCAGACTCATCCGACTTAAGATAATTGGAGACTTTCTCTGTCTCTTGGCTACATAATCTCATCCCTCTTTACCCTCCTTCTGAGCAACAACCCACATCATTAACCTTCGTGGGTCATTTTAGGTGGATGGTTATTAACTCGGTACTGCTTGTTACTGCTTGACTAAATTTATATTATACAAGTTTTACACTTTCAAGAATACCTGGCATGACTGTTGTGTTCTGGTTGTTTTATTATGCAATCTTTTTCCTTGTTTTCTTTAGTACTGACTGTACATTACTCTTGAATTATAAATAAAAACCTATTGATTCAAAAAAAAAAAAATGTGTACTTATCATCAGGAAGCAAAGCTTTAAGTGTACCTACAATGAACAAGGATCCCCTATAGTCTTTAGCCACTTATTAGCTTACACAGAAAGAATGCTTAAAGAGGACTTGTGATCACTTGACATACCTATTTTAGTAAATGCTTCTCTGTTCCCTGTGAAACAACAATTCTGGAGCATCTTCTCCTATAAATCTGTGTTGTTCCTTTATTATTCCTTCTGGAAATATATTACTGAATCAGTCAGATGGGTGTTACCCTTCCTGTTTTCAAGGGGTGCATCCATGCACACACTGACTGTCAGCACTGAATGGACAATGTCAGACTCTGTAAGGACACATCCCAATTGGTAACACCCAGCTGAAAGATTTCATATTAATTTTCTAGAAGGAATAGCATAGTAAGGCCATGTTCACACGGCTTAAAATGGGACGTATTTCGGTCCGTAATTACGCGCTGAAGTCCGCAAATTACGGGCTGAAAACGGCCCATTCATTACGGTAATCCACAGTTCTCATAGAGAACTATGGATTACGTCTCCTCTCCCTGCTCGGCAAATCCGCCGGGCGGGGAGATAATTGACATGTGAATTACTAGCGGCGTATACGCGCCGCTAGCAATGATTGTCTATGGGCTGGCAAGGTGCCGGCCCCCCGCTCCCTGCCCCGCTCCCGCCCCCGTCCACACGGCGTAACTGCGGGGCGTAATTACGTCCCGTAGTTAACCCGTGTGAACATAGCCTAACAGCACATCACACAGTTATAAGAGAAAATGCCCCAGAATTGTTATTTCACAGGGAACACAAGTATTTACTAAGACAGACCTGCCAGGAGATGTCAAATAGACACATGCATCCTTATTCTTCATGCTTAAAAATGTGTTGTGCTAAACGGTCTTTTCACTACGTATAAAATAATTAGTCATCTCAGAGCATTCACCAGCCAAGTTAATGCCTGATAAATTGAAGGACTAAGATAATCATCATAGCCAGCCCACCCTTCCAGCATACCTGGATGTACTGAAAACTAAGTAAACTGATTACTGCTTCTAGAATTATGTGTATAAAATGGCTGGTTTTAGATGCAGTGTGACTGGCACCGTGGCAGTGTGGTAACCACACGGCATGGTTTTCTCGTCAGATTTTCAGACGGTTTGCAGATTTGGAAACCGCCTGAAACCCGACAAGAAACCATCTCTATAGACTATAAGAAAATCCGTTCAGTAGTCTACACTGAACGGATTTCCAGCTGCCGGCATTCCGAAAAACTTGGGACATGCACAATCTGTCGCCCAGTTCCCAGCAGGAAGATGTGCAAATTCAATGGTTATGGGGGATGGGCAGTGTCGGACTGGGGGGTCTGGGGCCCACAAGGGAGTTGATCTTGAGGGGCCCACCCTACTGTACATGAAAATATTACCGGCCTCTCGGATATAAACGTGACCATTTTACCACATAATACAGTGTGCAAAACAGAACTGTATTGTGTAGTACAATAGCAAGTTAGTCACACATCTGTCAGTCTAACATATCATAGACACATGGCTAAGTAGCTCCATCCATATCCCCCTCCACCCACATACAATGTCCCCCTCCATGTTTCCCTTGGTTGCACACCTCACCACCTTCTAAAATAAACACCAGCAAGAAAGTAGAAGTGTAACTCCTATCACAGGGTCAGGTGTTCCCTCACTTTTACTATCAGGGACACGTGTACACTGCCACTATACTAATGCCGATATAACCTACAACACCACCATATAGAGACCACATAATGGTCAGACATCAGCTCAGGAATAACCTACAATACCACCATATACACTCACCGGCCACTTTATTAGGTACACCATGCTAGTAACGGGTTGGACCCCCTTTTGCCTTCAGAACTGCCTCAATTTATTCGTGGCATAGATTCCACAAGGTGTTGCAACGATGCTCAATTGGTACCAAGGGGCCCAAAGAGTGCCAAGAAAATATTCCCCACACCATGACACCACCACCACCAGCCTGAACCGTTGATACAAAGCAGGATGGATCCATGCTTTCATGTTGTTGACGCCAAATTCTGACCCTACCATCCGAATGTCGCAGCAGAAATCGAGACTCATCAGACCAGGCAACGTTTTTCCAATCTTCTACTGTCCAATTTCGATGAGCTTGGGCAAATTGGAGCCTCAGTTTCCTGTTCTTAGCTGAAAGGAGTGGCACCCGGTGTGGTCTTCTGCTGCTGTAGCCCATCTGCCTCAAAGTTCGCCGTACTGTGCGTTCAGAGATGCTCTTCTGCCTACCTTGGTTGTAACGGGTGGCTATTTGAGTCAATGTTGCCTTTCTATCAGCTCGAACCAGTCTGCCCATTCTCCTTTGACCTCTGGCATCAACAAGGCATTTCCGCCCACAGGACTGCCGCTCACTGGATGTTTTTTCTTTTTCGGACCATTCTCTGTAAACCCTAGAGATGGTTGTGCGTGAAAATCCCAGGAGATCAGCAGTTTCTGAAATACTCAGACCAGCCCTTCTGGCACCAACAACCATGCCCCGTTCAAAGGCACTCAAATCACCTTTCTTCCCCATACTGATGCTCGGTTTGAACTGCAGGAGATTGTCTTGACCATGTCTACATGCCTAAATGCACTGAGTTGCCGCCATGTGATTGGCTGATTAGAAATTAAGTGTTAACGAGCAGTTGGACAGGTGTACCTAATAAAGTGGCCGGTGAGTGTAGAGACCACATAGAGGTCAGACACCAGCTCAGGTATAACCTACAACACCACCATATAGAGACCACATAGAGGTCAGACACCAGCTCAGGTATAACCTACAACACCACCATATAGAGACCACATAGAGGTCAGACACCAGATCAGGTATAACCTACAACACCACCATATAGAGACCACATAGAGGTCAGACACCAGCTCAGTTAATAACCTACAACACTGCCATATAGAGACCACAGAATAAGACACCAGCTCAGGTATAACCTACAACACCTCCATATAGAGACCACATAGAGGTCAGACACCAGCTCAGGTATAACCTACAACACTTCCATATAGAGACCACATAGAGGTCAGACACCAGCTCAGGTATAACCTACAACACCGCCATATAGAGACCACATAGAGGTCAGACACCAGCTCAGGTATAACCTACAACACCGCCATATAGAGACCACATAGAGGTCAGACACCAGCTCAGGTATAACCTACAACACCGCCATATAGAGACCACATAGTGATCAGACACCAGCTCAGGAATAACCTACAACACCGCCATATAGAGACCACATAGAGGTCAGACACCAGCTCAGGTATAACCTACAACACTGCCATATAGAGGCCACATAGTGATCAGACACCAGCTCAGGAATAACCTACAACACCGCCATATAGACACCACATAGAGGTTAGACACCAGCTCAGGTAAAACCTACAACACTGCCATATAGAGACCACATAGAGGTCAGACTCGAGCTCAGTATAACCTACAACACCGCCATATAGAGACCACATAGAGGTCAGACACCAGCTCAGATATAACCTACAACACCACCATATAGAGACCACAGACACCAGCTCAGGTATAACCTACAACACCGCGATATAGAGACCACATAGGGGTTCGACACCAGCTCAGGTCACATCACATTACAGTGAATGCAGCACTGATCCAATATAGAAGTAAAATAACCCCTGATATCGGGGACTCACCGGAGACGTCTTACCTGATGAGTTGTTCTCTTCTCTCATGTGTCGTTCTTATTCCCTTTTCTTCTCTATCCGTTCCACACCGCCATGATGACTTGTCCTGGCCACAACTCATCCCTGCAGAGTTTGCACACAAATATCTTAGAATCCTCACTTTTCCAGCATCACTTTACCTATTCCCATCTCTGTACAAACGACCCAGGGGTGGGAGAATGGGTAAAAGCCATAACTTAGAGGCCTAGTACCCTAAGGGGTTGGAGGGTGGGGAGAGGACTAAGTCCCTGGAGATAATGCTACAACTATGGACTGCTGCTCTCTCAATTATATTACCATGTAGACAGGCAGTTAGGGGTCTCCTTTAGGTAGTATACAGGCAGTTAGGGGTCTCCTTTAGGTAGTATACAGGCAGTTAGGGGTCTCCTTTAGGTGGTATACAGGCAGTTAGGGGTTTCATTTAGGTTGTATACAGGCAGTTAGGGGTCTCCTTTAGGTGGTATACAGGCAGTTAGGGGCCTCCTTTAGCTAGTGTGCAGGAAGTCAGGGCCCCCTTTAGTTTGTAGGTAGTCAGGGCCCCTTTTAGGTAGTCAGGGCCCCCTGTAGGTAGTCAGGGCCCCTTTAGACAGTCAGGGCCCCCTGTAGGTAGTTAGGGCCCCCTTAGATAGTCATGGCCCCCTGCAGGTAGTCAGGACCTCCTTCCATTAGCCAGGGCCCCCTTCCATTAGCCAGGGCCCCCTTTCATTAGCCAGGGCCCCTTCCATTAGCCAGGGCCCCCTTCCATTAGCCAGGGCCCCCTTTCATTAGCCAGGGCCTGGTTTCATTAGCCAGGGCCCCTTCCATTAGCCAGGGACCCCCTTTTAGGTAGCCAGGGCCCCCTTCCATTAGCCAGGGCCCCCCTTTTAGGTAGCCAGGGCCCCCTTCCATTAGTCAGGGCCCCCCTTTAGGTAGCCAGGGCCCCCTTTAGGTAGCCAGGGCCCCCCTTTTAGGTAGCCAGGGCCCCCTTCCATTAGTCAGGGCTCCCCTTTAGGTAGCCAGGGCCCCCTTCCATTACCCAGGGCCCCCCTTTTAGGTAGCCGGGCCCCCTTCCATTAGCCAGAGCCCCCCTTTAGGTAGCCGCCAGGGCCCCCTTCCATTAGCCAGGGCCCCCGTTTTAGGTAGCCAGGGCCCCCTTCCATTAGCCAGGGCCCCCCTTTTAAGTAGCCAGGGCCCCCTTCCATTAGCCAGGGCCCCCATTTTAGGTCGCCAGGTCCCCCTTTCGTGAGTCAGGGCCCCCCTTTAGGTAGCCAGGGCCCCCTTCCATTAGCCAGGGCCCCCTTCCATTAGTCAGGGCTCCCCTTCCATTAGTCAGGGCCCCCCTTTAGGTAGCCAGGGCCCCCATTTTAGGTAGCCAGGGCCCCCTTCCATTACTCAGGGCCCCCCTTTTAGGTAGCCAGAGCCCCTTTAGGTAGTTAAAAAAAAAACCAAAAAAAACCAAACAGCCACTTACCTGGCTCCCGCTCCGACTCCCTGCCGGTCCGATCTCCCTGCTGGCCTCTACTGGCGCCCTGCATAGGCGGCGCGGTGATGTGACGTCACCGCGCCGTCTACGTCAGCAGTAGGGGATGGCGCCCGGAAGGCTGAAGGTCTAACGTGTTCAGCCTGCCAGGGAGATCAGTGGAGCGCAGCGTTAGCGCCGCTCGGCTCCGCTGACACCGAGCAGCCCCGGGAGTCGGGGACATTAGTCCCTAACTTCCGGGACGGTCTCTGAGCGCTCGGGACGCAGGTCCCGGGCGTTCAGTGAACGGATACGCGGCCCCGGGAGCGACGGCACTGCCTCCGGGGCCCCCAGCCGCTCAGGGGGGGGGGGGCACCGGGGGATTCACCGATGCCCCGGCGGCCCAGTCCGTGCCTGGGGATGGGGGAATACGCAAATCGCGGACAGAACTGTCCCCCAAAACCACTGAATAGACAATAAAATACAGTCAGGATTCTTAAACAGAATCCGACCGGCATTTTACCACTGCCATGTGAACGTACAGAGATAATGTAGCAGGTTGTTGTGAGAAGAAATCTAGCTGATTCCGGTCTTTTTTAGATTATTAGGCTGGTAGACTTTTATAGAGACATCTATGTTAGCCATACTTTTATTGGGACATGTATAGCTTGTTTTCTTAGGTGAAAATTTTTGTGCTGCTCAAAAAGGGCAAAAAAATATGCTGAATATATCCATGTACTGTACAGAAGACAGGTGAGAAAGCGTGATGGTTGTATCTGTTTTTGAATTCTAAATGTAGTTGGGAATTTGCTATGAGAGAGTCTTACCCATGTGGCAATATATTTTTGACCGTGTGCGACACTCGTACAATCATCTTAGCGTTTTTACCGCTTAGATATCTCAGATGGGGTCAATAATGTAATTTGTCTTTTTTCACCAATATTTGTTACTAACTTGGGTTGTGATCAGTCTTATTCTTCAGATTGGACAATGTTATTCTTACAAACTTTCACTCATTGCTTCCATAAGTAATTCTTAGCCTGTAGAGCCCTGGCTATCAAACGTCAGCTTAGTTGAGAAGATCTGAAGAACAAATATAGTCAACATCTAATTTAGTTTTGGTTTCTTTGCAGTGTGGTATTTTAAAGGTTACTCTAGTAACCTAAATTGACAGCAAATGAGCATCAAGTGTACTATCTGACCACATTTACTTAACGTGTCATTTGCTTAAGATGTCTGGGCCTGTCCAGTTCAATTTCCAAGGAAAACTGAAATGCTCCCTGGTGCAAAAACTCACAACTTTACAGTAGGTGTCTTTACGTACAGCATACTCACCTTAGTTGTTGTGCAAGAAGGCCTCAGAAGGCTCAACTCTCCTTAGCGCGCGGTGTCAGAATCAGGACACGTCAGACATAAACATGGGCTGCAGTTGCTCCGTGGGTTCCTCCCTGTTTACCACGTCGGGGGAGGAGGGTGTTCAATGAAGATCAATGCCGAAGGAACTAAAACTTCTTTCTCCGGGGTCCTTGTTAGGCTCAAACTAGACCAAATTACTATGGACAGAGAGTGCTGACACTCTTATAGTTGCCAAATGCTGATGAATCCATATAGCCAATGTCTGCATTAATTTGCTGGGAAAACTAAGATGTTACTGGCAAGGTCTTTGACAATAGCATGTGGGTGTGGGTTTGTAACCACATTTTGTAAGCCTTGCCTAAGGGTGTGCTCCCATTTTGTTACCATTACCAGGATGAATTGAGTATAGGGCAAGCAGAGGATGCAGAGTGATACTCTGTAAATGTTCTGCTGGGAAACTTTGGGTCTAAACTTTGTTGTAGACCAAATACATCCTCTCATGGCAAAAGGTATACTCTAATGGAAGTGGTCTCAGCAGCATAATACATTCTGAACACAGTGCAAAGAGTGATCAGGAATGGTTTGAAGAACATGACAAAGAGTTAAAAGTGTTCACTTGGCCTCTAAATTCCCTATATATCTTAATCCCATTGAACATCTGTGGGATGAGCTGGAAAAATAAGATCCATGGAGACCATACTTCATAACCTACATGACTTATGGGATCTGCTGCTAATGTCTTGATGCCAGATATAAGATAGGTTGGAGTTGTTTTAGTGGCACAATGGAGAACTTCACAATATTTGCATGGTGATTTTAATATTAAAGCTGACCGGCATGTATTTAATGTTTAAAACTATGTGAACCTTCATTTATAAGTTTAGTAGTCTTCAATTTGTTGTTCCTTTTTACTGCACATCTGGAATATTTGTAATATTGCTGTAAGTAAAATGAATAAAGGGATTAATGAGTCTTATAGAAAAGCAGATGGTCTATTTGTACTGACTCACTGAAAATAGATTGTTTAGCAAATTGAGTAGTGAATGACTCATATAGACATGAGCAGTCTGGTGTTTCAGCATAGATGTTGTGGCACAAGAAAGTGCTGATGGTTTCTAAATGTTTCAACTATGATGTGTGATTGGATATTAGGAAGTCAATTATGTGTGATTGGATATCAAGGAGACAGAAAAACAGCATAGCAATCAGTATCTACGTAGTACCATATGTAATGCTACAAGAGCTTCTCATCTTTACATAGCAGCTAACATAGCAACATTAGCTCTTGAAATGGGCTCATACACGAAGCCTATTACAGATCCATAATACAACTTGTATAAACTTTACAAAATTCTACTTCTTTGTGCCTCCATAATTTACATTTAGGGACACAGGTATTTTTTTTTTCTATGCAAATGGAAGATTTGTTCAATGAAGAGAATGTCGAGACGAGGAGCAGAGGGTAAACCAAGCACTGGTATGAAATGTGACATTTTGGAGAAGTGGTCAGTCACCACCCAGATTACAGTATTATTGGAAGAGGGTTGTAGATCGGTAATAAAGTCCATGCCTATGTGGGACCATGGGTTCTTTGGGATCGGCAAGGGATGCAACTGTCCTGAAGGCTTGAGACGAGGCATCTTGTTGCGGGCATTTGTAGTACATGATTCCACAAATTCTTTGATACCCTTGGCGAGATCTGGCCACCAATAAAAACGAGAAATCAGCTGATAAGATTTTACATGCACCAGGGTGCCCAGCAGCCAGTGAGCAATGAGCCATTTTCTTCCGGAGTGCAGGGAGTGCGTATATCTTATCCAGGGGGACACGTTGGAGATCTACGGGAGCTGTTGAGATCAGTTGGCATGATGTGCCGAGGGGCCATTTCCTCACCTATCATGTCGGACGCACGGGAAAGGGCATTGGCCTTAAAATTCTTCTTGGCAGGATGAAAATGGATTAGGAAATTGAATCGAGAGAAGAACAGTGACCACCTGGCCTGGCACGAATTTAGATGCTTGGCAGTCTGGAGCAAGTTTTTGTGGTTGGTGTAGATATTGACCGAATGACAAGCCCCCTCCAGAATGTGGTGCCATTCTTCCAAGGCTAGTTTGATCGCCAGCAATTCCCAATCCCCAAATGGTGTAATTCTTTTATGTGGGAGAAAATGTCTTGGGAATGTATCCACAGGTCATAGTCTTGGCTTTGGGGCCTGTTTGTGTGAGGACTACCCCAGCCCCCATGGAAGAGGCATCAACTTCCAAGAAAAAAGGTTTCTCAGTATCAGGACAAGACAAAACGGGTGCAGAGGCGAAAGACGACTTTAAATTAGAGACGGCTTCTTCGGCCACAGGTGGCCATAGCTTAGTGTTGCAATACTTCTTGGTGAGTGCCACCACCACTAAGAAATGTGGGATGAATTGCCTATAATAATTGGCAAAGCTCAGGAAATGCCATGGCCATTGCAGGACGGCAGACAACCTTGCGGGATCCATCTGCAAACCCTTGTCTGAGATGCTATACCTGAGAAATGGTAGACAAGTCTGGTATAAGAGGCACTTCTCCAGTGTGGCATAAAGGCATAGAGGTCTCAGGACCTGGTGCACATGGATCCAATGGATCTCAGGGTCAGACGAGAACACTAGGATGTCATCCAGGTAGACAACCAGACAGGAATACAGGAGGTCCCTGAAAATGTCATTGACAAATTCCTGGGACAGCCGGGGCATTACAAAGCCCGAAGGGCATGACCAAGTACTCAAAGTGCCCATCCCGAGTGTTGAAAGCCATCTTCCACTCGTTCCCTTCACGGATCCAAATGAGATTGTATGCCCCCCGTAAGTCCAGTTTTAAGAAAATTCTGGCACCCAGAAGATGGTCAAAAAGCTCGATGATCAATGTTAATGGGTACCGATTTTTGATGGTTATTTTGTTGAGGCCATGATAGTCAATACATGGGTGTAGAGAACCGTCTTTCTTCTCAACAGAGAAGAACCAGCACCAGCAGAAGTAGACTTACGGATAAATCTCTTATGGAGGTTTTCTTGTATGTATTCCGACATGGCCTGTGTCTCTGGTACAGACAGAGGATAGACCCTACCCCGTGGAGGGCTAGTACTGAGAAGTGGGTCTATAGGAAAATCGTATGAACAATGAAGATGTCAGAGAAGACGTCTGACTCCTGACATGAACATGCAAACCCGACAGGGGCTTGGAGGAAGTTACTGGAGAAGTGGGGTTCACTGGGCACGGAGCCACCAAACAACAAAACTGGCAGTCTTGACCCCAACGCCTGACTTTCCCCATTTTCCAGTTAAATATAGGGGCATGGCGCTGCAGCCACGGAAGACCCAAAATAATTGCTGAGGAAGAATGGGGCAGCATTGATCCTATCCTTATGTTATGCCCCTCCTTGAAGGGACAACAGTCCAGTACAGAACTGAGCGGAGTCACTGAGAAGTTCCCCGCGAACTGAGGAGATAACCAGGGGTTTATACAAGCGGACCAACGGGAGATAATAATTGGTCATCAGGGCTGTGTCTATGAAATTTCCGGCTGATCCTGAGTCCAGGAAAGCAGTGACTTGGAACCGGACACCAGAATCAATCAAGATGTGAATCGGCATGGTCAGGCATGGAGAGGAATTATTCACACCGAGGGATGCCTCGCCCATGTGGCCTAGGTGCGTGCATTTCCCAGATGTTGTGGATGGAGCAGACAACCCCAGTGGCAATGTTCAGGGATGGCACAGTAGAAGCACCTGGTTCTCCTCATGCCAGCGGGTCAATTCTTATGTAGTCAGGTGTGCTCTGTCCACTTGCATAGCCTCTTCAGTGGTCGACTGAGAGGGAAGCAGTGATGGCCTTTGAAAGACTGGAGCAAGATGGGGTAGACAACGTGGCCTGGCCGGTTCACGCTTCTGTCGGAGCTCCTCTTGTCTCCAAAAAGCACACGTCAATCCGAGTGGCCATGTGGATAAGGCCACTCAGGGTAGCGGGCAGGTCTCAGGTGGATAGAGCGCCCTTTATCCTGCTGGAGAGACTCTTCTTGAATGTGGTGCTTAATGCTGTGTCTTTCCAGGAAAACTATGAGGCCAGGGTGCGGAATTGTACAGCGTATTCACCCACGGAAGAATCCTCTTGTCACAGGTTCAAAAGCGCGGTCTTGGCAAAGGATGTGCGGGCTGGTTCCTCAAAGATGCTGCAGAATATAGGGAATATAGGAATTTTTTTTAAATGCATTTCTGCTATTTTAGGATATATGAAAATTTGAAGTTCTTAGTGTAAAATTTTGATCAAAACCGGAACTGCCCATCCACTGCAACAAGGTGACCTTAGTACAGATGGGAACCTACTCTAACATTTTGCCTCACTTGGTGTTCATTCAGATCTCCATCCTTTCAGGGAGAGAAGATCACAGCTACATTCTGCTCACAGTCTGTGTGGATGGGTGGGTGAAGTGCACAACTAAACTGGAAGCTCACCACTAATCCAAACAAACAATCAAAAATTGGCCAGCACAACACAATATCAGCAATCAAAGGGAATATAGAATTTTTTTCAAAATGCATTTCTTCTACTTTTGGATGTATGAAAATTTGAGATTCTTACGTACAATTTTGATCCAAACCGTAATTTCCCATCCCTTGCGACGTTCAAAGCTGTAGTGGATGGTGAGATATAGAGCCTGAGTCACTAGTCACTAGTTCAAAACATTGTTGCTAGTTCTTATCTTTAAGGGCTTGTTCACACGACATTTTTGTGATCAGTTTTACGGATCCGTTTTACGGATCCACAAAACGGATCTAACAATTGTCAGTGTGATTAACATTGAATTCAATGGCGAAAGCGCATTGCTGTTCTCACAGGAGATCGCCGATGCGCTTTTGAGGGCTCTCCTGCGCTGCGCTTTTCGCATCCGCTTTAAGAATTGACATGTCAATTCTTATTGCGGTTTACGCAAGTGAAAGCCCATAGGAGATAATGGAGTGCGCTTTTGGCACCTGTCCAAAAGCGCTCCACACTCCGGGTACGTATCAGCTGCGCTTTGCATCCTGAAAGCAGGTGCGAAAAGCACAGTGGGCGGCTGGATGCGGGATCGCAGGGGGAATCGAAGGTGAGCGTGCGGCGTGCTGTGGATCGCAGGGGGGATCAGAGGTGAGCGGGCGGCGTGCTGTGGATCGCAGGGGGGATCAGAGGTGAGCGGGATCGCAGGTGAGCGGCGTGCTGCTGGGGAGATGAAATGAATAGAAGACTGCCGGGGGAGATGAAATGAATGGAAGACTGCCGGGGGAGATGAAATGAATAGAAGACTGCCGGGGGAGATGAAATGAATGGAAGACTGCCGGGGGAGATGAAATGAATGGAAGACTTGCGGGGGAGATGAAATGAATAGAAGACTGCCGGGGGAGATGAAATGAATGGAAGACTGCCGGGGGAGATGAAATGAATAGAAGACTGCCGGGGGAGATGAAATGAATAGAAGACTTGCGGGGGAGATGAAATGAATGGAAGACTTGCGGGGGAGATGAAATGAATGGAAGACTTGCGGGGGAGATGAAATTAATGGAAGACTTGCGGGGGAGATGAAATGAATGGAAGACTTGCGGGGGAGATGAAATGAATGGAAGACTGCCGGGGGAGATGAAATGAATGG
Source organism: Phyllomedusa bahiana (assembly GCA_025379985.1). Taxonomy (NCBI): domain Eukaryota; kingdom Metazoa; phylum Chordata; class Amphibia; order Anura; family Hylidae; genus Phyllomedusa; species Phyllomedusa bahiana. The sequence continues at coordinate 27,865 of JAODAL010007664.1, forward strand.
AAGACTGCCGGGGGAGATGAAATGAATGGAAGACTTGCGGGGGAGATGAAATGAATAGAAGACTGCCGGGGGAGATGAAATGAATGGAAGACTTTCAGGGGAGATGAAATGAATAGAAGACTGCCGGGGGGGATGAAATGAATGGAAGACTTGCGGGGGAGATGAAATGAATGGAAGACTTGCGGGGGAGATGAAATGAATAGAAGACTGCCGGGGAGATGAAATGAATAGAAGACTGCCGGAGGAGATTAAATGAATGGAAGACTGCCGGGGGAGATGAAATGAATGGAAGACTTGCGGGGGAGATGAAATTAATGGAAGACTTGCGGGGGAGATGAAATTAATGGAAGACTTGCGGGGGAGATTAAATGAATGGAAGACTTGCGGGGGAGATTAAATGAATGGAAGACTTGCGAGGGAGATTAAATTAGTAGAAGACTTGCGGGGGAGATGAAATGAATAGAAGACTGCCGGGGGAGATGAAATTAATGAAAGACTTGCGGGGGAGATGAAATGAATAGAAGACTGCCAGGGGAGATGAAATGAATGGAAGACTTGCAGGGGAGATGAAATGAATGGAAGACTTGCGGGGGAGATGAAATGAATGGAAGACTTGCGGGGGAGATGAAATGAATGGAAGACTGCCGGGGTAGATGAAATGAATAGAAGACTACTGGGGGAGATGAATTGAATGGAAGACTGCCGAGGGAGATGAAATGAATAGAAGACTTGCGGGGGAGATTAAATGAATGGAAGACTTGCGGGGGAGATGAAATGAATGGAAGACTTGCGGGGGAGATTAAATGAATGGAAGACTTGCGGGGGAGATGAAATGAATAGAAGACTTGCAGGGGAGATGAAATGAATAGAAGACTGCCGGGGGAGATAAAATGAATGAAAGACTTGCGGGGGAGATGAAATGAATGGAAGACTTGCGGGGGAGATGAAATGAATGGAAGACTTGCGGGGGAGATGAAATGAATGGAAGACTTGCGGGGGAGATGAAATGAATAGAAGACTGCCGGGGGAGATGAAATGAATGGAAGACTTGCGGGGGAGATGAAATGAATGGAAGACTGCCGGGGGAGATAAAATGAATGGAAGACTTGCGGCGGAGATTAATTGAATGGAAGACTTACGGGGGAGATGAAATGAATGGAAGACTTGCGGGGGAGATGAAATTAATGGTAGACTTGCGGGGGAGATGAAATGAATAGAAGACTGCCGGGGGAGATGAAATGAATGGAAGACTGCCGGGGGAGATGAAATGAATGGAAGACTGCCGGGGGAGATGAAATGAATGGAAGACTTGCGGGGGAGATTAAATGAATGGAAGACTTGCGGGGGAGATTAAATGAATGGAAGACTTGCGGGGGAGATTAAATGAATGGAAAACTTGTGGGAGAGATGAAATGAATAAAAGAGTGCCAGGGGAGATGAAATGAATGGAAGACTGCCGGGGGAGAGGAAATGAATGGAAGACTTGCGGGGAGATTAAATGAATGGAAGACTGCCGGGGGAGATGAAATGAATGGAAGACTTGCGGGGGAGATGAAATGAATGGAAGACTTGCGGGGGAGATGAAATGAATGGAAGACTTGCGGGGGAGATGAAATGAATGGAAGACTTGCGGGGGAGATGAGAGAGAGAGAGAGATTTGTTTCGTTTCTGAAAACGTATCCGGAAAGCGGATGCGTAAAACGCAAGTGAAAAAGCATTCAAAACGGATACAAATAAAGTATGAACTGCTGCGTTTTTCGGATCCGCTTTCCGGATGCGCTTTTCAACTGTCAAAAACGGATCCGTAAAAAGAATCCAAAACGTCGTGTGAACAAGCCCTAAAAATGCAAGCAAGCTTTATTCCATCTGTAATAGACAAAGTGGCGAGCACTACACATCGGCACCACTCTAGTTTCCCTGCTTCTGGTCATATCCAGACCCTTGATCACTTCTCTTTTTGGATTATTATATACGTTTTCTATTTTGGGCTGTGACCGACGACCAGAGGACCAGGACACACAAGGAACTGTGTTATTCTATGGGCTGAGGGATAAGCACTTTTTTCTTTTTTCTCACTGTTTTAAGCCCCTCACACCTTGGCGCACCTGCATCAAAGTTGCTGCACCAGTTTTCTGGTGTTCTTGTCGGCGAAAAGAAGATTGTGCAACATTTTTGTCTGATGTACAAAGTAAGTGCGCCAAACAGAATACAAAAGACCAACAACCTAGACACTTTTGTTTGCATCACTCTTCAGGGGGTGTGTCTATGTCAATTCGTACAATACGATTTATGTAGCTCTCATGCCAAAAAGTATCACATTTCATGCTTAGTTATTCATGTCATTTTCAAAGTGACAAGACTAAGACAAAAGTTGTCTTATGACACTGTTTCGGTGCTCAGCAGTTTGTCTGAAAATTTTAAAGTGCCACTTTAAAAAGAGAGCATGAACTCAACTTTGGCGCACCACTATCTAAGGCACTTTCCATAGTGACACTTTTCACACATCTGGCCCCTTGTGTCTATCATAAAGGAGAAACCTAACTAGGACAGGAAGCTTATGATGCTGTTAGTATTAAATAAAACAGTACCTAGAAAACAGATTTACTCTACAAATCAATTCTATCCAGCATCACACTAATGGGCATTTTGCAAGATATAACTATTGTACAGAGGGCACACTTGTCTGGTAAAAGTCAAAACTGAATACACAAAAGCCTCTGAGAACATACAAAATTCATCTTTGACAAGCTTGGTATGAAGGCTGGTTCTGTGGCCTTATCTTAATTTATTTTAATCAATGCATAATATATCAGGGAAACCAGAGGGAATGTGTAAGCCTGAACGTCCAGGGCAGGGGCGTAGCTAAAGAGTCATGGGCTCGGGTGCAAAACTTCAGCTTGGGGTCCCCCTATCCCAGACATAGTTTGATGACCAATACTTTTCAATAACAGGTTCCCGACTTGATGTAACAGATGTCTGTGGTGTAGAGAGCTGCAGAAAATTGTTACTGTTTAAAGATTGTCCAATAGAAGAAAATTAATTTTAAATGGGGCCAAAAAAAAGTTATACAGTCAAAGTGTCTGTACAATTCCCCCCCCCCCCCCCAAAAAAAAGGAAATAAATGCAACTGTACTTTTGTTTTTTGGGTTTAATTATTTTTTTCGAGTTTACAATAAACAGTTTAATTGCCTTATCTGTATTCTGCGGATTCTCTATATATACATGTGCCACATTATCAGCACATGTCACCACTATATATTGACTCATACCACTATTACTGACCAAACCAGAATAGCAAGACCAATATTACCAATAACAACAATATAAAAGGACCAAATAATACCCCACACATCACTACCATGTAGTGACTAATACCACCATACTGTTACTGACAGAGCCAGTATAGCAAGACCAATAATACCAATAACAACTGTTATGGGCAGCGCCGAAGCCCAACATGCTGGTTGGGGGCACACCCGTGTCCCCTCGTCCCGCACACTGCCAGGGACGGGTGGCGCCGTGGCTCGCATGTCGGGTTGCGAGCGCGCTTGTTATGTCAGCAGGTACTCGCCTAGCAGTGCATCTGCTCGTCCATCTTCCTCTGCTGGCCGATGTGCGTACCCCCGCATCCTAAGGCGTGCACGCCGGCTCTCTGAGATTTAAAGGGCCAGTGCGTAGGTAATTAGCTAATTGACAGGCGCTGACCCTATATATTCCTAGCTCCTCTCTTACTTCCCGGCCAGATCTACAGTGCTCTAAGTCTTAGAGAAAGCATTCCTGACTGAGTTCTGTTCTACCGTGTTCCAGTTCCTCTGCTACATTTACTGACCACAATCCTTTGCCACCTGTCCTGACCTTCCTGCCTGTCTCTGACCACGAGCCTGCTTTTCAATTCTGTACCTCGCCTCACCTCGGCCGCCACTGCAGGCAAGTCGCGCCAGGGGTAAGTCCAACCCGCTTTGTGGCGGGCTCTGGTGAAAACCAGCTGCCACTTAGACTCCGCTCCCTGCTGCGGCTTATACCATTACCTGCACTACTCCAGCTGTTACAGTTAGATCCGACCATGGATCCCGCCAAGGTTCCCCCAACAAGTATTGCGGACCTCACCACCGTTGTGACCCAATAGTCTCAGCAGATTGCGCAACAGGCGCAGCAGTTAAACCAACTGTCTGTAATGATGCAGCAGCTCATCTCTGCTCAGCACAAGTCGCAGTCTGCTCCTGGAGCCTCCTCTGTGCCCGTGGTTCCAGTACCTTTTTTTGGCCCAAAGCTCAAGTTGTCACTACTGATTAAGTTTGATGGGGACCCTAAACTCTGCAGGGGTTTCATTATCCAGTGTTCCATGCATGTGGAACTGATGGCCAACCAGTTCCCTACAGAATGGTCCAAGGTGGCGTTTGTGGTCACCCCTGGCATGGGGCAAGCCCCTCTGGGACAGGGGCGATCCAGTGACTGCCAATCTTCAGGTATTCCTAGCGGAATTCCATGGCATGTTCAAGGAAACTACCCGTGCATCCTCATCTGAAACAGCGCTCCTGAACCTACGCCAAGAAAACTCCTCTGTCAGGGACTACGCTGTCCAGTTCCGCACCATGGCCTCAGAACTGTCTTGGAACTACGCAACCCTAAGTGCCATGTTCAAAAAGGGGCTCTCCAGTAGAATAAAAGATGCGCTGGCTGCACGGGATCTATCGTCTTCCTTGTGTGAGCTTATTCACTTGGCCACCTGCGTTGATGTGCGCTTCACTGAGTGACAGGAAGGACTTCACCTAGAACGTGAACCAGTCCGGTCGCATTGTCCACCTCGGCTTGCTCCAGTGTTTCAAAGCTCTCCACTACCTCCTTCACTGCCTCCTGCCGAAGAGCTTATGCAAGGGGACAGAGCCCACCAGACTCGGCAAGAATGGTCCCGTCCACATAAGGGTAATTTGTTCCTTTATTGTGCCAGTCCTGAGCATTTCCGCAGGAGTTGCCCTGAATGCCCACAACATCCGGGAAACGCACGCACCTAGGTACTTAAGAGAGGCGTCCCTAGGTGTTATTAGTTCCTCTCGGCGTCTCCCTATACTGGTCCAGCTTGGCTCCCCTGCTGGTGCCATGTTCCAGGCCTCTGCCTTTGTGGATTTGAGTTCTGTTGAGAACTTAATTAAGGCCTTGCTGGCTCATAAGTACCCCGGTGGTCCGGCTCACCAAGCCTCTGTTTATCTCCTCCATCAACAGAGTATGCCTGAAGGACTCTATACACTTCTGTACAGAACTCCTGAGTCTTCAAATAGGAGAAAGTAGAGTTTTACATGCTTCTCTGCTTCCCCGCTGCTCCTCTTCCATTCTTCTTGGTCTTCCCTGGCTGCAGCGTCACATTCCGGTACTCAACTGGTGAACGGGTGAAGTCACACCCGTTCATAACCGGTGCCTGTTGGTGCCACATCCAGTGCGCTCCACCTCTCCTCCGACATCATCCGCGCCTTTACCTGGGCTACCTTCCTCGTATCAGGACTATGCAGACGTATTTTGTGAGAGACAGGCTGAGACCCTTCCGCCTCACTGGGCCTATGATTGTCTTTGCCCAAGACTCAGGCTATGGCGACCCATATAAAGGAGAATCTCCAGAAAGGATTCATCCTCCTCGCCAGCTGGAGCCGGATTCTTTTTTGTGGAGAAAAAGGATGGCTCTCTTCGCCCCTGTATCAACTATTGGGGTCTCAACAAAATCACGGTGAAGAATTAGTATCTTTTGCCCCTGATATCTGAACTGTTTGATCACCTGCATGGAGCCAGAATCCTCACTAAATTCGTTCTGTGAGAGGCCTACAATTTGATACGAATTCGTGAAGGTGACGAATGGAAGACCGCCTTCATTATCCGTGATGGGTATTTTGAGTTCTTAGTCTTGCTGTTTGGTCTCTGTAATTCCCCAGCTGTCTTCCAGGAAATTGTCAACGACATCTTCAGAGATCTTTTGTATTCTTGTGTTGTTGTATATCTAGACGACATTCTCATCTTCTCACCTAGTTTGGAGATTCATTGTGTCCACGTGCACCAGGTTCTGGGATGCCTACAGAATAATCGACTTTATGCCAAGCTCGAGAAATGCGTTTTTGAACAGTCCTGTCTTCTGTTCCTGGGTTACATCGTCTCCGACAAGGGTCTTCAGATGGCCCCCTAGAAGTTGTCTTCCGTCCTAAAATGGACATGACCGGTTGGCCATACAGCACTTCTAAGGATTCGACAATTACTACCGGCAGTTTATTCTGCACTTCTGTACTATGGTGGCACCTTAGGTGGTGCTTACCAAGAAAAATGGTAATCCAAAGTCCTGCCCACCTGAGGCAGAAGAGGCGTTCTCCTGTTTAAAGTCGGCATTCGCCTCTGCACCTATTCTATTTAGACCTGACCCTGAGAAGTCATTTTTTCTCAAAGTTGACACCTCATTGTTGGGTGCTGGTGATGTCCTCACTCAGAAGACTTCCAAGGGCAAAACTATTACTTGTGGCTTCTTGTCCAAGACGTTCTCCCCAGCCGAGAGGAACTACACGATTGGAAATCGGGAATTAGTGGCTATCAAATTGGCTTTGGAGGAATGGTGCCATCTCTTGCAGGGGGCTCGCCACCCTTTCCATATATATACTGACCACAAAAATCTCCTCTACCTTCAGACAGTGCAACATTTGAATCCCCAGCAAGCCAGATGGGTCCTCTTTTTCTCCAGGTTTAACTACTTGATTCACTTTAGGCCTGCGGCCAAGAACATCAAGGCTGATGCTCTCTCCTGGGCCTCTGACGTTGCTGGCCTAGACTGTACTTCTCAGCATATTGTTCCCCCTGAACGATTGATCATGGCCGCCCCCATTGACCTTCAACGTGTTCCCCCGGGAAAAATGTTTGTGCCTCCTGGGCTCAGGAAGAAACTTTTGAAGTGAGGACATTACTTGTTATTTGCCGGTCACCCCAGAGTATGAAAATCTTGTTCTCTTATCTCTCCGCACTTCTGGTGGCCTAACCAGGATCATGACATCAAGGATTTTGTTCTTTCCTGTACCACATGTGCCCGTGACAAGACTCCTCACCTCAAACCTGTAGGCCTCCTGCAGCCTTTGCCCGTTCCAGAGTATCCATGGACACATGTAGCCATAGATTTTATCACGGACCTTCCTCGAATAATACAGTCAGTTGGGTGATTACGGACCAGTCCTTGAAAATGTCCCACTTCGTGCCCCTGCCTGGGCTCCCTTCTGCTCCTCAGCTGGCGAATCACTTCTTCTGACACATTTTCCGCCTGCATGGTCTACCCTTACATATCGTCTTGGATAGAGGAGTCCAATTTGTCTCCAAATTCTGACATGCTCTGTGCTCTCGTCTCCAAGTCAAGCTGGACTTTTCCTCAGCTTACCACCCTCAAACCAACAGTCAAGTGGAAAGGGTAAACCAAATTCTGGGAGACTAATTGCACCACTTTATTTCCGCACAACAGGATGACTGGTTCAACTTATTAACGTGGGCAGAATTTTTCATACAACCACCAGGACTCTGATGCAACCGGAGCCTCCCCGTTCTTTATTGTCCATGTCTGCCACCCTCGCTCCCCCCTATCTTTGCCTGTTTCTTCTGAGGTTCCTGCTGTTGATGACCAAGTACGGGATATCTCAGACATCTGGCACGAAACTCGACGGTCCTTACTGCAAGCTTTCTCCCATATGAGAACTCAGGCGGAGAAGAAGAAGAGAATTCCCCCGACCTTCTCTCCATGGGACAAGGTTTTGTTTTCCGCTAAGTATGTGTGCTTAAAGATCCCCAGCTACAATTTGGGTTCCTGGTTCCTGGGTCCTTTCAAGGTCCTTCGGCGAATTAACCCAGTGGCTTAGAAGCTCTGACTGCCTCCGTCTCTACGTATCATGAACTCCTTCCATGTCTTTGGTTCTCAAATGGTTTTCCCAGTAGAATGTCTCTCCTCCTCCAGTAGCGGACTCTGCTGATATCTTTGAAGTAAAAGAATCCTGGCCACAAAAACTATCAGGGGAAAACGTTTCTTCCTTGTTGACTGGAAGGGGTTCGGGCCCGAAGAGAGGTCCTGGGAGTGGAAGGCTGATATCTTGGATTTGGATCTTATTCGCAGGTTTCTTGTGCCTAAAAAGAGGGGGAGGCCTAAGGGGGGTACTGTTACGGGCAACGCTGCAGCCTGACATGCTGGCCGTGTTCCCTTTCCACGCACACTGTCGGGGACGGGTGGCGCCACGGCTCGTATGTCGGGCTGTGGGCAAGCTCGTTAGGCCGGCAGGTACTCACCTTGCCTCGCTCCTGCTCATCCGTCTTCCTCTGCCGGCCAGTGTGCGTGCCCCCGCACTCCAGGGCACGCAATCTCCGGCTCTCTGAGATTTAAAGGGCCAGCGCCCATAATTGGCCTACTTTGCGATTCTGTACCTTGCCTCACCCTAGCCACCACTGTAGGCAAGTTGCACCAGGGGTAGCGACCTGGGGGTTTGCTTGCCGCAGCAATTCCAACCTGCTTTGCGGCGGGCTCTGGTGAAGACCAGCAGCCCCTTAGAATCCACTCCCTGGTGCGGCTCATACCATTGCCTACTCCAGCCGTTACAACAACAATATGCAAGGACCAAATAATACCCCACACATCACTATAGTGACTAATAACACATACTGTTACTGAGCAAACCTGTATACTAAGACCAAGAAGATCAATAACAACAATATACAAGCACCTAACAATACTGGCACATCATGACCACATATCACCACCATAAACAGTATGAATAACACTATTGTACTGTTACTGAATGTAACCGTTACATTAAGACCACTTTTACCGCTATACAGTGACCATATAGTGGTAGATACCACTATAAGTGGCTCTGCAGACATATAAGTGATTACAGTGCAGTTACATTTAGTGACTCACAGGTGATGTCTTTTCTGATGAGTCATTCTCTCCTTTCTTTCTCCATCTGGTCCAGAACGTCATGACGACTTCTCCCAGCCACAACTCATCCCTGAAGAATTTACCACACAAACATTTTAGACTCCAAACAGTGAAAGTGCCCCCAACGAACTATAGGGCCCTCATTTGTGCCATCAGTAGGTAGGAACACACCCAATATAGTAGCCAGCCCACATCTCTTCCTTCCCCCCCAAAAGAAAGGCAGGTGTATAGGTAGACGCACCTTTTAGGTATATTAAACCTTAAAAACTAGTCACATAAGTGGCAGACTTTTCCCATTAAGTAGGTAAAGATTCTCTTCAGTATAGCCCCCCCCCCCCCCCAATAGGCAGCTATATAATGCCCACAATAGGTAGTTGAAGGGAACTCTATACTGAAGGGGGACTTTACCTACTTAATATGAAGAGTCTGCCTTCTTATCTGACTAATTTTTAGGGTCTAACCTACCTAAAAGGAGCGTAGATAGGTTGGAATATAGGGTCTCCTCAGTAGGTAGGTATATAAGGCTCCCCCACTAAGTAGGTACATAGGCCCCCAGTAGGTAAGTATAAAGGCCCCCCTAATAAGTAGGTACATAGGGTTCCCCAGTAGATAGGTAGGTATATAGGGCCCCTTCTAGTAGGTAGGTATATAGGACCCCCAGTAGGTAAGTGGTAATATAGTGCGCCCAGTAGGTAGGTATATAGGGCCCCCCATAGGTAAGTAGGTACATAGGTCCCCCAGCTGGTCGGTATATACTGTCCCCCAGTATTTAGGTAAGTGTATATAGGGTCTACCCTCCAGTAGTTAGGTAGGTGTATATAGGGCCCCAGTAGTTAGGTAGGTGTATTTAGAGCCCCCTGGTAGTTAGTTAGCCATACTTAGAATCCCCCAGCAGTTACATAGTTACATATTTAGTACGGTTGAAAAAAGACATATGTTAATCAAGTTTAACCAAGGGTGGGGAAAATGTGGGTGAAGTTAGGGAGATAAGGAGTTTTTTAAGCCTAGTTCTCCTACCGATGAATGCTTTGAAACCCATAAGGCAAGAACCAATCTGCTCTAAGAAAGATATCATTTGTGATCCCGGAATTGGTATCAGAGTGGATCTAGAATTTTATATGGCTACATATGTATTAATATTTTCCGGTAGTTATCTAAGCCTTTTTTGAAACTCGTAACTGTTCCTGCTATGACCAGCTCCTCAGGCAGGCTATTTCACAGATTTACAGTTCTCATAATGAAGAACGCTTTTCTCCTCTAGAGACTGAATCCTTCTTTCTCCAGCCGAAGGGAATGTCCTCTTGTCTTTTGAGGGGGCTTTACTTGAAATTGTTTTTCCCCATACTTTTTGTAGGGACAATTTATATACTTATATAAATTAATCATGTCTCCCCGGAACCGTCTTTTCTCAAGATTAAATAAGTTCAATTCTTCTAACCTCTCCTCATAACTAAGATGCTTCATTCCCCTTATAAGTTTGGTTGCTCGTCTTTGCACTGTCTCTAGCTCCATTACATCTTTTCTATAAACTGGAGAACAGAACTGAACAGCATATTCCAAGTGAGTCCACACCAATGCTTTATACAGCGGTAATATGCCTCTTTTAATACATGCCTCTTTTAATACACGACAATATCTTGCTTGCCTTAGAGGCAGCTGATTGACACTGCATTCTGTTCTGTAGTCTATGATCTAGAAGAATGCCCAGATCTTTCTCAACAAGCGATTCTCCAACTTTTTTCCCTCCTATGCCTGCAGGTTATTAGTTCCACTGCTTTTTCTAACCCAATGGATTTTAATATACCCAATAAACGCAATATTAACGCAATATGCAATAAGCCCGTCCACATCAGCTACTTTCTCCTCATTTGTATATACAGAGCTGAAGAATCTATTTAGTAGTTCTGCCTTCTCCTGATCTCCAGTAACCAGCTCCCCATTACTGTTATTTAAGGGTCCTACATGCTCTGACTTTGGCTTTTTGGCATTTATATGTATACATAATTTCTTGCGGTTTGTCTTGCTGTCTTTGTCCACCTGCCTTTCATTTTGTATTTTAGCTGATTTGATCACTTTTTTACTAATGTTATTAAGCTTTGCTGACCACTCTGACATATTTCTAAATGCCCTGTTTTATTATTTATTGCCTTTTTAACACAAGGTAGAAGACATGTTGGATTTAGACTTAATTGCCTATACTTGTTACCTGTAGGAATACATTTTGCTATAAATTTCCCTAGAGTATACGTAAAGCCCTCCCATTTGGCTTATATATCACTATTTGATAATAGCTCCTCCCAGTCTATGCCTGTAGTGTGGCCCTCAATAAGTGGAAATTGGCCTTTTTTAAAATTAAATGTTTTTGCCCTCCCGCTCTGTTTGTTTTTTCCAGTTTACACTAAAATTAATTATATTGTGGTCGCTGTTACCAAGATTTGCAGAAACAGTTAACGCTCCAACAAGTTCTGCTTTGTTAGAAATGATCAGATCCAACAGAGCATCACTTCTTGTGGGATCTTCCACAAACTGCCCCATAAAATTATCCTGTAACAGGTTGAGGAACTTTCTCCGCTTAGTAGTAGAAGCAGAACCGTGACCACAGTCAATATCAGGGTAATTAAAGTCACCCATTATTACCACTGTACCCGCCTGTGCTGCCCGCTTCATTTGTTTATGCATGTGATCTTTTATCTCCTCAGTGATGTTTGGTGGTCTATAAATTACGCCAAAAATAATGTTTTCTTTGTTAACCCCCCACCCTTGTATTTCCACCCACAAGGCTTCCACATCTTCACCATCTTCACCCGCTATTGCCTCTTTCACATTTGCCTTTATATCACTCCTTACATACAGACACACTGCTCCTCCTCTCTTCCTGATTGCCCTATGCTTCCTAAATAGAGTAAAACCATGAAGATTAACAGCCCAATCATGCCAGGAATTCAGCCATGTTTCAGCAACACCAACCACATCAATCTGCTCCTCTAGAACTAGCACCTCAAGCCCTCTCATTTTGCTTGCTAGACTTTTGGCATTTGAGAATAAACATTTTAAATTCCCTTCCAGTTTTACACTTTCCGGCAATGGTTTGGGATTATATATAACACATTCATTAGACGGCATGGGATCATACATTACCCATTCAGTAGACAGCCTGGGATTAAACATTACTCTTCCAGATGATGGCATGGAATTATGCATCTCTCCTTCGGTAGATGGCATGGGAATATACATTACACCTGTAGTCAATAGTATAGGATTATATATTACACAATCAGTAGATGACATAATATTAAATTAGATATTGTTGGCAAATATATCTTCAATGCTGGTTTGCAACACATGTATCTCCTTATTTACTGGTCTAGCCCCCCCCCCCCTCCCACAGTCCACTTCTCCACACACCAATACAGTCATCCCCCTGTCTAACCTATCTACCCCATTTTCTAGACTGTCCTCCCTCCTCATCCCTAGTTTAAATACTCCTGCACCCTTTCTAGAATTCTCTCCACCAGCACAGTGGACCCTCTTCCACTCAGGTGCAATTTATCTGTAGAAAACAGATTGTACCCCAATGAAAAATCAGCCCAGTGCTCTAAGAACCCAAACCCCTCTGTCCTACACCAAGACTTCAGCCATGCATTTAACTCCCTGAGCTCCCGCTGTCTTTCTTGCGTAGCACATGGCACAGGCAGTATTCTGGAGAACACAAACTTGGAAGTCCGTCCCTTCAGCTTGGAGCCTAGTTCTTTAAAATTATTCTTTAGGATCCTCCACCTACCATGTATTTTGTCATTGGTCCAAAAATGAACCACGACAGCTAGGTCATCGCCAGCCCCTCCCAGAAATGTATTCACCCTGTCCACCACATGCTGAACCCTAGCACCAGGTCTTCATGATTATAGAGTCCTCTATAACTACTAACTGTCTTTTCCTACCTGCATTCCCATCCCCCAAGTACTAGTTGGGCTGCTCTTCCGGCTGCAAGAAAGAGCAGTGTCCACTTGGGCTGCCATTTCTGAGACCGATGCCCCAGCATTATCACCCAACTTGACAATTTTGCTAGGAAGCTCAGGACCAGAAGTGACCTTCCTTTTAATGGTACCCCTAGAACTCCCCCTAACTTCATTAACCCAGCTACACGGCATTTCCTGCTGATCTAATACTCCACCCTCGACATTTAACCCACTAACTGTTTGCTCAGTGAGAAGCAAACTCCTCCCATATTTGTCAATATCGCTCAGTGTTTTGCTCCTCCAGATCTAAAATGTGAGCTACCAGAGTAGCAACATGCTCACATCTGTCACAGTGGTATTCACCCTGAACCTCTTGCTCCAGTAGTGCATACATATGGCAGGTTGGGCACTGATGAAAATTGCCAGTCATGTGGCCCATTATCTGTTTACACAGCAAGGAAGATTAAAAAATAAAGGTTGTTTAGATTAAAAAATAAATAAGGTTTGTTTACTTACCAGTTTTTCACTCCCGTTTTTAACTCCAGTTTTTTAACTCCCACTCTGTTTATTCACTCAGTGAAAGCCAGCTCAGGAGCCGTTAAGTAGGTCTATATAGGGCCCCAGTAGTTATGTAGTTATATATAGGGCTCAAGTAGTTGACTGGGTACAGTTGAAACCATATGGATGTTTCTCTCACTATCTGACATGAAATCAGAATAAACCTTACCCATTTTCGATCAATTAGGATTACCAAAATTATTTATATTTGCCAAATGCCAGAATAATGACAGAGAGAGAATTGTTTAAGGTATTTTTATTACTTTCTGCAAAGTCAAAAGTTTACACACACTAGGATTACTATGCCTTTAAACAATTTGGGACAGCCCATATGATAATGTCATGTCTTTGGAAGCTTCTAATAGGTTTATTGGCAACATCTCCGTTAATTAGAGACATACCTGTGGACGTATTTTAATTCACACCAGAAACACATTGCTTCTGTGTGTAACATTATGGAAAAGTCTAAAGAAATCAGCCTAGATATCAGGAAGAGAATTGTGGACTTGCACAAGTCTGGATCATCCTTGGGTCCAATTTCCAGATACCTGGAGGTGTCTCGTTCATCTGTACAAACAATTATATGTAAGTAAAAACAAGATGGGAATGTCCAGCCATAATACCATCCAGGAAAAAGATGGGTTCTGTGTCTCAGAGATTAACGTGCTTTGGTCCAACATGTTCATAACAACCCAAGAACAAAAGCCAAAGACCTTGTGAAGATGCTGGCAGAAGATGGTAAGATTGTGTCATTATCCACAGTGAAATGAGTGCTGTATCAACATGGGCTGAAAGGCCACTCTGCCAGGAAGAAGCCATTACTCCAAAAGAAACATATAAAAGCCAGATTTATGTTTGCAAACAGGAACAAAGACCTACATTTCTGGAGACATGTCCTGTGGTCTGACAAAACCAAAATTGAGCTGTTTGGCTGCAGGAGGGACTGGAGCATTTCACAAAATAGATGGCATCATGAAGAAAGAAGATTATGTAGCAATACTGAAGTAACATCTCAAGATATCAGCCAGGACGTTAAAGCTTGGGCTAAAATGGGTCTTCCAAATGGACAATGACCCAAAGCATACTGCCAAACTGGTTATACAGTAAATGTTTTGGAGTTGCCATCACAAAGCCCTTATTTCAATCCAATTGAAAACTTATGGGCAAAGCTGAAAAGGCAGGTGCCAGCAAGGTGACATACAAACATGGTTCAGTTACACCAGTTTTGTCAGGAGGAATGGGTCAAAATTCCTACCAACTATTGTGAGAAACTTGTGGAAGGATATCCAAAACATTTGACCCAGGTCACACAGTTTAAGGGCGATGCTACCAAATACTAATGAAATATATGTAAACTTTTGACTTTGTAGAAAGTAATAAAAATGCCTTAAAATTCTCTTTCTATCATTATTCTGGCATCTGGCAAATATAAATAATTTTGGTAATCCTAACTGACATAAAAAAACAGAGAAAAACATGCACATGTGTCTTTTTATATAGTGTACGTAAACTTCTGGTTTCAACTGTATATGGGGCCCCTCAGTAGTTAGGTAGGTATATATAGGGACACCTCAGTAGTTAGGTATATATAGGGCCCCAGTAGTTAGGTAGCTATATATAGGGCCCCCAGTAGTAAGGTAACTATATATAGGGCCTCCAGTAGTTAGGTTGGTATATATAGGGCCCCCTGTAACTAGTTAGGTATATATAGGGAACGCCAGCAGTTAGGTGTATATAGGGCTCCCAGTAGATTGGTATATACGGGGCCCCCAAGTAGTTAGGTAGGTAGATAGAGGGCCCCCAGAAGTTAAGTAGGTGTATATAGGTCCACCACTAGTTAGGTTGGTATATATAGGGCCCCATAGAGCCACCGGTAATTAGGTAGGTATATATAGGGCCCACAGTAGTTATTTATAGATAGGGCCCACAGTGGTTAGGTAGGGATATATAGGACCCCCCGTAATTAGGTAGGTGTATATAGGGCCCACTGTAGTTAGTTAGGTATATATAGGGCCCCCAGTAGTTAGGTAGGTATTTTTTATTCTGGACTATAGCTTTTATTCGAAAAGGCCCCAATTTATTTATTTATTAATTTATTTGTATTTCTTTACTTTGTTAAATTTTATTGTTAATAGCATTTGACTTAAAATGTGAGGCAAACACTACAGTTATATACTTTTTAACAGTCATTTCTATCTGTAGTTGAAACTGTTATAGAGCTAAACTGTACGTGTAACAACTCACAATGCCAGAATTGTATTATTTTTTTTAACATTCTACCTGCTAGAAAAAAATGGATTAAAAAGTTAACATAGAGTCGAATACACCCCAATCTGAATAGAAACTACACTTCTTCCAGCAACAAAAAAGGCCCTCGTACAGCTCCAGTACTAGAAAACAAAAGAGTTCTTGGTCTCAGAAAATGTCATTGCAAAGTATATTAAAAAGAAATATATATATATATATTTTAAAAGTAGCAAAACAACAAAAACTATATAAATTTAGTATGGCTGTAATCATACTGAACCGGAGAATAAACATAACCTGTCATTTATACTACACAGTGTACTCCATAAAAATAGACCCCTCTATATTATTGCACACTGTATTACCCATCTACGGCACTGCACTACCCATCTAAAGCTACACCTGCGGTATCCTGTTGCCTGTACCAGCAGCGACTGTCCTGTCCTGCACTTCGGCTACCTCTGCGATTTGCACCATCAATACTTGTAGGGGCCCAGAGGATCCGCTATATACCGACGATCCATGTATAGCTGTGTCAGTGTATAGTGACATTGCCGGATCGTTTTATGACAAAGAAAAGACTCAATCTAGTCTTCACTGGTGAAAGAGCAATTACGTTTATTCTCCAAACCTTATTGAAACGGAAGTTTAGTTTCTGCCATAATTTATAAACTATAAATTGATTGTTTAAAATTATCATTAAAAAATATATCTTGTCCTGCAAATAAAAAGGTCCTCCTGTGGCTATGTTGATGGTAAAATAACAAAAAACTATAAACAGCTGTGTCATTATTGAGGAAAATGAGAAATATTTCATTTAGATAAACAGGTCATCTACACACACTAATTCAATTAGTGGACAGAAGTGGTGTTTATACCAATAATCTATAACATTATAATCACTGACAAGTGAAATTAACATTGATAACCTTGCTACAGTGACACATTTCAAACCCTCCCCGAAATTAGACATAAGCTTACATCATAGTCAGGTAGGGTTTAATGCAAATGGACATAAGTTTACATCCTGAGGATCATGTGAACTCTAAAATAGGGTTCGCACGATTGCTGCGGGAAACCAGCTTTACATTACAGCTGGCATTCAATTAACCCCTTAGCTGCTGCGATCAATTGTGGCAGCCAGTGGCTTACTTGACAACCCAGGAATCTAACAGTGATTTTCAGGCTGCCTGTGACGTCTGTATGCCCAACTGTGCCATGTGGGCATGGCTGGGGATAGTGATTGACAGTTGCCACTGAGATTGGTACACAGCAGTAATGCTGTGTACTGTTCTATATTGTATCAGTGATCTGAAGACTACAAGTCTTCTATGGGGTTAAGTAAAAAAAAGTAAAAAAAGAACAAAAAAAGTACACAAAAAATAAAATAAAAACCCGTACACTACCCTTTTCCCCTTTCCAAGCATCCGTCAACCCAGAAAAGAGAAATAAATAAAGTACACATATTTGGTATAGTCAATTGTGTAACGACCTACCCTATAAATCTGTCATGATATTTAACCTGCATGGTGAACAGAATTGTGATTTTCATTCACCCCGCAGCACATAAAATGAAATAAAAAAGCAATTAAAACTCATATAAACGTCAGTTCATCCCACAAAAAAGCCCTTACACAGCTCTGGATACGGAAAAATAAAAAAGGTATGACTGTCAGAAGACAGTGATGCTTAACCCCTTACCGCCGGAGCCAGTTTTGGCCTCTCTTTGGCCCATATTTGAAATCTGACATGTGTCACTTTATGTGAGAATAACTTTTTGACACTTTAACCTATTGTCACGGTCAGAGGTAGTGGATCCGCTAGACCAATGCAAGCGATGGCGTAAGCCACACCAGAGCCCGCTGCAAAGCGGGATGGACTTGCTGCAGCAGGAAACTACCAGGTCGCTTCCATTGGCATGACTTGCTTGCAGTGGCAGCCAAGGGCGAGCATGGTACAGAATCGCTAGACGTAGACGTAGTCGGGGACAGGCAGTAAGTCAGGACAGGCGGCAGAGGTTCGTGGTTGAGGGACGGAAGCTGGACGGTACGGTATACGGTAAGACAGACAAGACTCAAGGAATGCTTTTTCTATAGGCAAATGGCACTAAAGATCCGACACAAGACTCAGGAAGGGGCAGGCTTAAATAAGGGCAGCGACCGGCAATACCCAATTACTGGTGCGCTGGCCCTTTAAATTTCACAGAACCGGCACGTGCGTACCCTAGGGAGCAGGGACAAGCGCTCCGGGAGACTGGAGCTGCAGCAGGAGCGCGGCTGGGTAAGTAGACAGGTCCCGGCCGGCAGGGTGAGTGTGCCTGCTGCTCGACATGCGGGCAGCGGTGCCGCTCGTGGGGGCAGGGTGTGCGCGACCGGGACGGGTTCGCAGGTCCCCACGTGACAGGACCCCCCCCCCCCTTTGGCCTCCCCCTCTTTCTGGCCTGAAGGAACTTCTGAATAATATTACGGTCCAGAATATTGTCCTCTGGCTCCCAGGACCTCTCTTTGGGCCCGAACCCCTTCCAGTCAATGAGGAAAAACCGCTTCCCTCTGACCGTCTTCAAATGCAGAATCTCCTTTACCTTGAAGACATTGGTGGCATTGGCCTCAGGAGTGGGAGGAGCAACTACCCGAGAGAAGTGATTTAGGATGACCGGTTTCAGAAGAGAGACATGGAAGGAGTTCGGGACCCGCATAGTGGGAGGAAGGCGGAGTTTATATGCCACTGGGTTTATGCGCTTAAGCACTTCGAACGGACCCAGGAACCAAGCTTATAGCTGGGAACCTTGAAACGGATATATTTAGCCGACAACCACACCTTGTCACCAGGAGAGAAGATCGGCGGGGGTCTTCGCTTTTTGTCAGCTTGCGCCTTGGTACGAGCGGAAGCCTGGAGTAGAGAATGGTGCGTCTGCTTCCAGATAGCTGTCAGGTCCTGGACCAGCTCCTCCATGGCAGGGACCTCAGAGGGTACAGAAAGGGGGAGGGTTGGCCGGGGATGTCGCCCGTAGACAATGAAGAAAGGAGCAGCTCCAGCAGACTCCGAGTCCAAGGAGTTATAGGAAAACTCAGCCCAGGGCAACAAATTAGACCAATCATCCTGGCGCGCAGAGACAAAGTGGCGCAGGTAGCAGTCTAGGGTCTGGTTAACTCTCTCCACTTGCCAATTAGACTGGGGGTGATAGGCCAAATAAAAGTCCAGTTTCACTTGTAGCTGGTTACAGAGGGAGCGCCAGAATCTAGAGACAAATTGGACACCCCGGTCCGACACTATGTGCCGAGGAAGCCCATGCAGCCGGAAAATATGTTGAAAAAATAAACTGGCAAGGCGAGAGGCTGAGGGTAGGCCCGGCAGAGGAATAAAGTGAGACATTTTGGAAAACCGGTCTGTAACCACCCAGATCACGGTGTTGCCAGAGGAAGGAGGGAGATCCGTGATAAAGTCCATGGCCACATGGGTCCAAGGACAGCTGGGCATCGGTAGTGGAAGGAGTAGACCTGCCGGCTTGAGACGAGGGGACTTGTTACGGGCACAGGAAGCGCAGGACTCCACGAACTCACGAACATCCTGGACTAGACCCGGCCACCAGTAAAATCGAGAGATGAGGGAGCAAGACCTCTGCACCCCTGGGTGCCCAGCCACACGGGAGCAATGATCCCACAACAGCATCTTCTGCTGAAGAGCAGGGATGAATACGTTGTAGGTCTACGGGTGCGGCAGAGATGAGCCGTTCTGGAGGGATAATGTGCCGTGGAGTGGGTTCGTCCCCAGTCACATCCGAAGCACGGGAGAGAGCGTCGGCCTTGACATTTTGCTCCGCAGGACGAAAATTAATTAGAAAATTAAATCGAGAGAAGAAGAGGGACCAACAAGCCTGGCGTGGATTTAGGCATTGAGCAGTTTGGAGATATAACAGGTCTTTATGGTCGGTATAGATGTTGACTGGGTGACGAGCCCCCTCCAAGAGATACCGCCATTCCTTCAGGGCCAGCTTGATGGCCAGTAACTCCCGGTCGCCAATAAAGTAATTCCTTTCTGCAGAGGAAAAACTTTTAGAGAAAAAAAAGCAAGTGAGGTTCTTGCCTTTGGGACCTTTCTGGGAGAGTACAGCCCCGGCCCCCACCGAGGAGGCATTGACCTCGAGGAAAAACGGTTTCTCTGTATCTGGCCGGGAGAGCACAGGCGCAGAGGCGAAGGCAGACTTTAACTTGGTGAAGGCTTCCTCTGCCGCCGGTGGCCAGAGCTTTGGATTGGCGTTCTTCTGGGTTAATGCCACTATGGGGGATACCAGCGAGGAGAAATGTGGTATGAGTTGCCTGTAATAGTTGGCGAACCCCAGGAATCTCTGTATGGCTCGGAGACCCACGGGACGTGGCCACTATATGACGGCAGACAACTTTGCGTGGTCCATCTGCAGGCCCCTGGCGGAAATGATGTAGCTGAGGAATGGTAAGCTCTGCTGATGGATAAGACACTTCTCGAGCTTGGCATAGAGGCAGTAGGCCCTTAGACGTCTGAGGACTTGTTGTACATGAACTTGATGGGACTCAAGGTCGGGAGAGAACACCAGAATATCATCCAGGTAGACAACCACGCACGTGTACAGGAGGTCCCGGAATATGTCATTGAAAAATTCTTGGAAGACGGCTGAGGCATTGCAGAGTCCGAAGAGCATGACCAGGTACTCAAAGTGCCCGTCGTGAGTGTTGAAGGCGGTCTTCCTTTCATCACCCTCACGTATCCGTATGAGGTTATAAGCCCCTCGCAGATCCAATTTAGTAAATATCTTGGCACCTCGTAGCGGATCAAAAAGCTCCGTGATCAGGGGCAGAGGATAGCGGTTCTTTACCGTGATCTTGTTGAGCCCTTGATAGTCTATGCAAGGACGTAGGGTACCATCTTTCTTAGCCACGAAAAAGAACCCGGCCCCACCTGTAGAGAAGGACTTGCGTATGAACACCTTCTGGAGATTCTCCTTGATATAGGTAGACATAACCAAGGTCTCAGGTACCGACATAGGGTAAACCCTGCCCCGTGGAGGAGACGTCCCAGGCAGAAGATCAATAGGACAGTCATATGGGCGATAGGGAGGCAATGTCTCAGCTTGCTTCTCGGAGAAGACGTCCGCAAAAGCTTGATACTGTGCGGGACGGCCCGCCAGAGGCTTAGACGGTACTGGAGAAGCAGTTAGCACCGGGCGAGGTGCCACCAAACAGCGAGACTGACACTCCGAACCCCAACTCAAGACTTCGCCAGTCTGCCAGTTGAGTACGGGAGCATGGCGCTGCAGCCACGGGAGACCCAGGAGAATGGACGAGGAAGAACGGGGTAGCACGTAATACGCAAGTCTCTCTTTGTGCAGGACCACTACTAGTAAGACCAGAGGCTCAGTGCAGAACCGAATTGGATCCCTGAGAATCCCTCCACTGACAGAGGAGATGAGTAGGAGCTTCTCCAGGCGGATCACTGGGAGGTTATGCTGGGACAGCAGGGCAGTGTCCAAGAAATTTCCAGACGACCCAGAGTCGAGGAAAACCGCAACGTGAAACTGGGAACCTGACCCAGTGCCGACGATCACAGGTATGGTCAGGCGAGGAGAGGACTTGCTCTCACCTAGGGATGCCTCTCCCATGTACCCTAGGTGCGCCCGTTTCCCGGACGCTGAGGACACAGTGGGCAATATCTGCGAAAATGATCTGAACTGTCGCAGTACAAATAAAGGTTCTCAACACGTCTTCAGGTAAGCACTGGTGCAGACAGGTGGACGCTATCCACTTCCATGGTCTCCTCGGCAGCAGGCAGAGAGGGCAACTGTGGCGGCCTTTGGAATACTGGAGCCAGACGAGAGAGACGACGGGGTATAGTCAGTTCTCGTTCTTGCCGGAGCTCTTCCAGGCGTTCCGAGAAACGGATGTCAATCCGAGTGGCCAGGGAGATAAGGTCACTCAAGGAAGACGGGAAGTCCCCGGCGGACAAGGCAATCTTGATGCGGCTGGAGAGGCCTTTCTTGAAGGTGGCAGTCAACGCCGATTCATTCCATGATAATTCAGAAGCCAAAGTCTGGAAACACACTGCATAATCGCCTACAGATGAGTCCCTTTGGCGCAGGTTTAGCAAGGCGGTCTCGG
Source organism: Phyllomedusa bahiana (assembly GCA_025379985.1). Taxonomy (NCBI): domain Eukaryota; kingdom Metazoa; phylum Chordata; class Amphibia; order Anura; family Hylidae; genus Phyllomedusa; species Phyllomedusa bahiana. The sequence continues at coordinate 49,686 of JAODAL010007664.1, forward strand.
CAGAAGAAGCCCGGGTAGGTTCCTCGAAAACACTCCTGAACTCGGTGAGGAAGGTAGCAAGGTTGGCCGTGAACGGGTCGTCCCTGTCCCAGAGGGGGGTAGCCCAGGCCAGGGCTTTCCCGGAAAGAAGGCTGAGCATGAACGCCACCTTTGACTGTTCGGTTGGGAATTGGTTGCCCATTAACTCGATGTGCAGGGAGCATTGGGTGATAAAGCCTTGGAGTCCCCATTGAACTTGGTCGGCATAGACAGACGGAGCCTTGGACCAGCGGTCGGTGCAGGAACCGAAGATGCGGAGGGAGCCACGGGAGCAGGTTGCTGCTGCTGTGCGGCCAAGAACTGCTGCATCATGGCGGAAAGATGGCCGAGTTGCTGGGCTTGCTGAGCGATCTGTGGCGACTGCTGAGCCTCGATGGTGGTGAGGTCAGCGTCGGGCGGCAGAGGTGTCTTGGTGGGATCCATGACCGGATCTTACTGTCACGGTCAGAGGTAGTGGATCCGCTAGACCACCGCAAGTGAGGGTGTAAGCCACACCAGGGAGCAGAATCTAAGTAGCACTCGGTTTTCACCAGAGCCCGCCACAAAGCGGGATGGACTTGCTGCGGCGGGAAACTACCAGGTCGCTTCCACTGGCATGACTTGCTTGCTGTGGCAGCCAAGGGTAAGCGTGGTACATAATCGCTAGACGTAGACGTAGTTGGGGACAGGCAGTAGGTCAGGACAGGCGGCAGAGGTTCGTGGTCGAGGGATGGAAGCTGGACGGTACGGTACATGGTAAGACAGACGAGGCTCAAGGAACGCTTTCTCTATAGGCAAAAGGCACTAAAGATCCAGCACAAGACTCAGGAAGGGGCAGGCTTAAATAAGGGCAGCGACCGGCAATAACCAATTACCGGTGCGCTAGCCCTTTAAATTTCACAGAGCCGGCACGCGTGTGCCCTAGGGAGCGGGGACACGTGTGCCGGGAGACTGGAGCTGCAGCAGGAGCGCGGCCAGGTAAGTAGGCAGGGACCCGGCCGGCAGGGTGAGCATGCCCGCTGCCCGACATGAAGGCAGCGGTGCCGCTCGTGGAGGGACCACGGGTGTGCCTGCGACCCGGGATGGGGTTCGTAGGTCCACCCGTGACACCTATTCATATGATTCAAAGATTGTCTTCTCGTGATACATTGTGCTTTAAGATAGTAAGAAATTTTGGTCCAAAAAGTCCTTGTTTATTTGTGAAAAATATCAAAGTATCGTGATTACTTTTTTCAAACTTCAAAAATTTCTGTGTGTAAGACAGATAGTTATTCCACTCGAAATAGGTTATAACTAGCATCTACCATATGTCTACTGTAGGTTGGCATAATTTTTTGAAATGTCTTTATTTTTACAACATTATGGGGCTTTTTTAGTAGTAATTTTCAAAGTTTCAAGAAAATTTGCAATATACATTTTTTTAGGGACCAGTCCAGCTCTGACGAGACTTTGATTGGCCTGTATGCTAGGTACCCCCAAAAAGGACTTCATCTAATAAAATACACCCCTTAAAGTATTCAAAACAGCATTTAGGAAGTTTATTAACCCATTAGGTGTTTCACAGGAATTAAAGCAAAGTGGAGGGAAATTTCAAAATTTCACTTTTTTTTGCAGATTTTAAATTTTTATCCATTATTCACAAGAACATTGTAGATGTGATCAGGGAAATGCAACTTATTATTGATTCCACAGATTCTGCTGTTTTCAGAGATATCCCATATGTGGCCCTATCGCGCTATTTGGCTCAAACACAAGCCACAGAATAGGAGGAGCACCTACCGGACTCTGGGGTCTCATTTTCATTATGATTTAATTTAGGTGCTATTTCAAGTTTGCGGACACCCTAAGGTGCTAAAACTTAATAAACTCCCCTAAAAAGACCCCATATTGGAAATTACACCCCTTAAGGAATATATGTAGGGGTGTAGTGAGCATATAGACCCCACAGGTGTTTCACAAATAATTTTTTTGCATTGGACTATGAAAATGGTGGGGAAAAACACGGTTCCACCATTGTTTTTTCAATTTTACAGTGTTTACCGTGCAGTGTGAGTGGATAACTTTACTTTGCGGGTCGGTACAATTGCAATGGTATAAATTTTATATAGTTTTTTATACTTTATTACTTTTACACAATAGAAATAGGTCTACAAAAAATAGCGTTTTTATGTTGTCCTATTCTGACAGCCATAACTTTTTCATTTTTCTGTGTACGGAGCTGATTATGGGCTTGTCTTTTGTGAGGTGACGTTTTTATTAATACCATTTTTAGTTTTTTTTTTGTTACGGCGTTCACCATTCGGGTTAATTAACATGACTAATTTATAGGGTGGGTCCTTACGCATGCGACGATACCAAATATGGGTACTTTATTTCTTTTTGATCTTTTTTGGGGCGATTTCTAAAGGGGAAAATGGCGGTGTACATGTTTTTTATTTTTTTGTTTTTGTGTTTTACTTTAACTTTTTGTTTACTTTTTCACATTTTTTCACTTTTCCCCAGAGGCGATTTGTAACAGCAATCTTCAGATTGCTGTTACAATAATAGACCAGTAGACAGCATTGCATTAAAAAGGAGAAAACACAGCGTCTGATGATGTCCATGAGTTTAAGACTTCAGGCAGTCATTGCTAACAAAGGGGTTTCAACCAGGTATTAGAAATGAACATTTATTTACAATTATTTCATTTGTCCAATTACTGTTTGGTCCCTTTAAAAACAGGGTGGCACATGTTAAGGAGCTGGAACTCCTAAACCCTTAATCCAATTTTAATGTGGATACCATCAAATGAAAGCTGAAAGTCTGGACTTTATGTCCATGTCCATTATATAACTATAACTTGAATATGTTTCAGTAAACAGGTGCAAATATATATGGACCTAACTGTATGGTAGATGCTAGTTATAAACTATTTTTTGTGGAATAACTATCTGTCTTGCATGCAGAATTTTTTGAAAATGGCAAATTTTTCTACATTTTTATGACATTTTGATATTTTTCACAAATAAACAAGGTTTGCATGGACCAAAATTTCTTACTAACTTCATATACAATGTGTCAACGAGAAAACAGTCTCTGATCACATGGATAGGTAAAAGTGTCAAAAAGTTAGGCTATGCCTACACAGCACGGTATTCTAATTGGATTTTCATCGGATTCAATATTTAGAATCCACTGAAAATCCAACGGTACACTGTGCGCTGTGTAAACCGCAATGAAAAATCCACAGTGTAGGTTACACAGTGCAGACTTTTTCTGGTCGGTATTAAAATCCGCTGGATTTTAAAACATGCTGCATATTCTGCCGGATTGCTGTCGGATAGCTCCTGAAGGTGATAAGTTGGAAGCAAGGACAAAATTGTGATGATTAGACTACTGAGATAGAACATCTCCAAAATGGAGGTTGGACAAACAACTGGTGAGCCAGTTCACGGATGTGTGCAGGGAGCGAAGAATAGTCAGTCTGCGCCACTCACTAACAGAACAGCTATTGAAGCACAAATTTCTTAAAAAACTAAAAGTTTGCCACTTGGTCTGACTGGAGGACATTCTGTGCTTCACCAGACTATGCAACATACAACTAGGGTCTATATGTATTGTCTGGGTTCCTGGCTCTGGAAACGCTATGGCAGATCCCCTGACATATTGGGACTGAAAGCAGGTGTGCCCTCGTCTATGCTTTGGTACTCAAGAGACCGATCATGTTTCATTTTATTTTTTATTTTTTCTTCCTTGGTTGTGAGTGATCTGCACATGCTTCTATAGCTTCTCTCCAAAGGCTGTATCCAAGCCCCAATGTCTCCCCAAGAACTGCCTGTCTAAATCTCTGCATTAAGATAATTGTATGTTAATGATATTCCAATTACTGGTTTAGGCAGTATTATAAAAGGATGTGATCTTTCCTTTTGTGATCTTCTGTCGATCGAATGATAATGATTGAGACTGTCTTGTTGGATCTGACGCCTTATTACATTGCACACTCCTTACTGTATTGCATTATTTGATATGTGTACGATGACTGATGTTTGTATTACCTCTATTGATATTCTTTTTTTCAATAAACTTTGTTGAATAAGAAAAAATAAATAAAAGGGTTTTGCCATGAAGCAAAATCGATTTCTGAGGCTGACTCGTAGCTCATAGTTCAGATTATATACAAACAGCATGCATATGCATTTACTTAAATCGTAGGTGACTTCTTGACCAAACTCAGGGGTCGGGAACCTTTTTGGCTGAGAGAGCTATGAAAGCCACATATTTTAAAGTGTAATTCCGTGAGAGCCATACGATATGTTTAAAACTAAATACAAGTAAATGTATTTACCACAGGAAGCCATCAACCGGGATATAAGGCGCCCACTCTCTTGACATCTAGAGCGGCACTTGAGCGAGCAGAGCTCAGTTGCTGCTAGGCTGGGTGAGGAGAATGCTGGCTGACAGCACGGGAACTCTCTATAGCTGCTGGTGAGCTCGCCTCTGGTCTGCACTTAAGGATTCTGCTCCTGTTCGTGAGGGATAGTCACTGCCACTTCTGCTCTGCTCTGGTCGTGTCCACGTAGCAATGTCACTGGCAGTTAGATGAGCAGTCACTCGTCTGGGGTCTTTTAAAAAGGTTTATGGGAGTCAGGGAGGCTTTAGATGAGCCATTTTCTTCTCTTCACCTCGGAGCTGATTTACTATACATCCGGCGCCATGTAGGTCCAGGCCACACCCCCATGAGAATGTTTTATATTTTTAGCGTTATTTTTTTATATTAAAGATTTGTTTGCGAGCCAGATGCAGCCATCAAAAGAGCCACATCTAGCTCGTGAGCCATAGGTTCCCGACCCCTGGTCTAACTGCTAAAATCCATTAACAATACAGCTACTTCTACAGCCCTTTTTTTTTTTAATTGTTTTTATTCAAGCTGCGCATAAGAATTAACAATACAAATGTATCACATCATATTTAAACATTTCAAGTGTGGAACAATAATACATTTTAGATATGCACTTAATATCACTGCTTAGTGAGTGTCAATCCCTATGGCAGATATTTTAATTTTTACCCCCCGTCCAACTCGTTCCCGGCTTCGTCTAAACGGAACCTTCTAATGCCAAAGCTTGTTTAATATTCCCAGCTTTGAGGGATTTTGGTGAGTAGTGCTTTCAGAACAATCAAGGAAGCCTTCCCCCCTCCCACCCGCGTCACTGTCCGGATCCCCCCTCCCAACCCCAACCTAAGTCACTAGGACAGGGAGTCCCATAGAGCAGGGCACAGGTCTTTGGGTAACAATTTCATAGATGCATTTCGCGTCCTGTTTCATTTAAATAGTGAATTCCTCTACATTTACGGCCAGTTATATATTAATTACCATTGATTCCAGATGATCCTGTAAAAGTTTAGCCATTGATGGAATGTCCCGGGTCTCTCTTCCAGTTTGAGCTGTCAAAGGTTCTCTCCTCTGTAGTTGTTGTTCTAAGTACCATTGCGTCAACCCAAAACATGTACGCAGAGTTTGTCTGGCGTTTGGCGGGAAATACGCTATGAATGCCCCCCATAGTTGAAAGAATTTCCTCACTCTTTTTTCCTTGTGCTGAGCCGCCTCAATCCAGTCCATCCGCATTACAAACAAGCACTTTTCTAGAAATTGCCTGGATGTAGGGCCAGTGGGCTGAAGCCACACCTGAAGTATGGCTTTCCTGGCTGATGCAGCCATTACATGTAAAAGTCTTGTTTCTTTAAGTGTGAGTTCAGGGGTTGAGGCCACACCACACCCAAATATCGCCCATGCCGCCCCGGCCACCAAATTTACATTAAAACATTCCCTGATGCACCTTGCCACCATATCCCAGTATCGTCTTATTTCGGGGCAATCCCACAGGCAGTGGTAGAGATCCGCTCCAGAGGCACCGCACTTAAAGCAGGCACTAGATGTGTACTTCCCCATTTTGAATCCCTTTACTGGGGTCAAGTATGCGTTATGGATGACCTTCAATATATCGCCTGGATGGTAGGAATTTGTGTGAGAATCGGACCGCTTCCAAGATATGTTGCGCTGTCAATTCCGGATCTCTCACCACCCACTTTGCTAGTTGTGTAGAGGAGGTTTCATAATCCAGCGTGCCCGAAACATACCTATATATATGTGACATATGCGAGTGCCTAGTGGGAGGCAAAAGAATAACATTGTCGAAGTTTAAATCCCAGTCTGCGTCACCCATTTGTTTTATGACACTTATGCAGTAACTGCTTGCTTGTAAATAGTTAAAGAAAGGGATATTAGATAATGGGTATAGTCTCTGTAACTCGCCATAGGAGAGGGGTTGACGAGTCGACCGGTTTACCCAGTGTTCCAGGTGTCTGATTCCCTGTCTATAGAGTCTAAAAAATGTTACACTCGGTTTGCCTCCCTGAAAACCCAGATTGGAGGTTAGAGACAAATGTAAAGAGCAGATTGGGTTCATATGTTTCTGAAGTTTAATTTTATTCCAGGCCCTCCAGATTGGCATCAGCAGAACGTTATTTCGGATCTCACCAGGGATCCACTTAAACTGGAGATGTAGAAAGTCTATGAGAGAGATGTTTGGTAGAAATAAACGGTCTAAGGCGCTACTCGTGAACACCTCGGTGTTCTGCCTCCAGTCTGCCAAGTACCCTCCCAATGCAGCCAAGTTATAATTCCTTATGTTTGGAAACCCAAGACCACCATTAGTTTTTTGGTTGACATAGGATATGCAACGGAATCCGTGCTCGCCTTCCATTCCATATGAAAGTACGGTATATGGTGTTGATTTGCTCAACATCCTTGGGTCGCATGTAAATTGACAGCATCTGGAAGATGTATAGGAGCCTGGGGAATTCCACCATCTTAATTAAATTTGCTCTTCCCATAAAGTTGAGGGGCAGTCCAACCCATGACTTTAATGTTTGCTGCGCCGCCATTATGTATCGATCTAGGTTGGTTCGATGTAAGAGCAGCGGGTCTCTAGTGATCAGTACCTCCAGGTAACGTATAGAGGAGGTGCACCAATGTATTTTACATGTCGATGACCAATTTGGCTTGGCTGGGCCCTTCAGTAGCAGCCCCTCACTTTTATCCACATTTATTTCATATCCAGAGAGTCGGCCCTTCTCTTCTACTTCCTCTAAGACGCGTGCGAGTGTCTGTCTTGGATTTCTAACCATCAGGAGGAGGTCATCTGCGTAGGCAGTCAGTTTTATCTCCGTATCTTCTTTTATAATGCCTTGGAACAATTGGTTTTGGCATATGTAATAAAGTAATGGGTCCATTGAAAGATCAAATAAGATGGGCGACAAGGGGCAGCCCTGTCTAACTCCCCTAAATAAGTCTATGTTTTGTGTCACACGACCATTAAGTAGCAACGATGTGGTGCACGTCTCGTGCAGGCTATCCAAGAAACTCAGGAAAACTGGGCCAAACCCCCTCCGTGCCAGGGTGGCGGCCAGGAACGGCCATGAGACCTTGTCGAACGCTTTTTCTGCGTCAAGACTGAGGAGCATGGATGTGGAATGTGATGTGTCTTGGGCCGCCACGACCGCCCCGGTCGCCACCCTGACGTTCCGAACCGAGTGTCTCCCAGACACAAATCCTATCTGGTTGGGGTGGACAATGTCTGTCAGAAATGTTTGGAAGCGGTTAGCCATGATTTTAGCCAACAGCTTGTAATCGTGATTGAGTAAGGAGATGGGCCTATAAGACGTTAGGAGAGCGGGATCCTTCCCAGGCTTCAGGATCAGCGTAGTTCTGGAATCGAAGAAGGACTCTACCATACGGGAACGTAAGAAAATATTGTTAAATAGCCTCGTCAAGTGTGGGGCAATGTCAGCTTTAAGGAATTTGTAAAATTCGGCCGAGAAGCCATCCGGCCCCGGCGTCTTCCCATTGCTAGCCGACATTATCACACTGTGCACCACCACTATCGACACCTCCCCCTCCAAGTTGGCCCGCTGCTCCTCCCCTAGACCCGGCACTTGTATGCCATCTAGAAATGACGTTACCTTAATCCGATCGTGGGGGCTGGCTCTGTATAGTTCCTCATAATATGTCATGAATGCCCTCTCTATGTCTAGTGGGTTTTTAAGCAGGTGGCCTGTGTTGGGGCATTTTATTGTTGCAATTGGACGTTGTGATTTCCATGCGCGAGTCATTTTAGAGAGGATTGCACTCTGTCTCCCTCCCCATCTGTAAAATTTGTTTTGCGTGGCTCTAACGTGCCACACCGCCTGGCCTTGTAAGAAAGTCTCAAGTAATTCTTTCGCTTCCCTGAATCTCTCCTTAGTTTGTGGGGTGGCAGCCGCCATATGCTCTCCCTGAGCCACCTTCAGCCGCTCCTGTAGGATCTTAAATTTGTCATTAGCTGCTTTTCGTTTAGCGCTAACATAACTAATTATGTTTCCCCTAAGAACAGCCTTTCTACAGCCCTTTTAAAGCAGTTAGTGGCTTAAAGGGTTTTGCCAGGACGCAAGTTACTTACCTCCTTAGCAGCACAGAGTAGAATATAAACAAATCATGCTGAGTCATGAACACTGCAGGGGTGAGAGGGAGGGGGTGAGCAAGAAGTGAGGAATAAGGGAGCATCTCAAAACTTAACTCAAATAATAACATTACAACAGTGGATTATCTATACAGCAGACACAGGCTCATACACTGCACTTTCTCCCCAGTCCCTTGAAAGCTCATTCATTTTCCCTGTCATCAGATAAGAAGTGTTTCAAGCAAGCGCGGCCAGATCAGCTCCTGTCAGCTCTCCTGGTCGTGTCTCATGCAAACTTTCAGGTAACTAAGGGGGACTGAGAAATGATGTAGCTCTCATAGGCTTCACTTTTGTAATCACATATATTTAGAACAGTTATTAAATACCCATTTTGGAGGATCCCACGTCAACATTACATCGTGGCAAAACCCCTTTAACTAGTGGACATAGAAGAAGAACAGACCACAAAGTAAGGGGGCCTCAGCACTGCTTACTGTACTGAGATTAAATGAGTTTTGTTGTAATAAGTAATATACCACCAAGCAGGGCCGGGACGACGGGTAGGTAATGGTAGACTACTGCCTAGAGCAAAAAACAGTATTTTTGCACAGTTCCCTGACTCCAAATTCGTCCGATGCTAGGGGTATCTACACCCTTTATGCCTTTCACTTTTTAATTGATATGGAATAAACTTTGGACTTTTAGGGCAATGTGTATGAATCCTGGTGCTACACTACCTTTAAGTAGTGTAGAATACACCAGAATGTATGAACCTGTTCTTCTGCAGTTCATACATAGAGGCGCAGCCTAGTGCCAATATGACATCTCAGGCTCAGGTAGCCCACCTTTAACTTAGTCTGGCTGTTCTAAATGTTCTGCGCTTAAACTTGGCGTCAAATCTTTGGCGCACTAAAAAGTGTCTTTGGCGCATTACAAAGGAACTTATTGTGCCAAAGTTTAAAGTGCGCCCATTCATATATTCCTTTTGGCTCAAAGTACACCAGAAAACTGGCGCAGCCCCATTCATACATGTCACCCTTATTTCTTACCTCACCTTCAAATGTGCTATATCACTTTTTCTTTGGACTGCCTAGAGCGCCACATCAGCCCAAGCAGAAAAGGGGGCACAAGGAGGTTTGGAGGGAGCTGAATTTTCCAATTGAGTGGCGCTATAATAATAATCTTAATTTATATACAGTGATGGAAATAATTATTTGATCCTTTGCTGATTTTGAAAGTTTGCCCACTGACAAAGACATGAACAGTCTATAATTTTAAGGGTAGGTTAATTTTAACATTGAGAGATAGAACATCCAAAATAAAATCCAGAAAATCACATTTTAGAATTTATATAAATTTATTTGCATTTTGCTGAGAGAAATAAGTATTTCATTCCTCTGGCAAACAAAACTTAATACTTGGTGGCAAAACCCTTGTTGGCAAGCACAGCAGTCAGACATTTTTTGTGGTTGATGATAAGGTTTACGTACATGTCAGGAGGAATTTTGGTCCACTCCTCTTTACAGATCATCTCTAAATCATTAAGATTTTGAGGCTGTCTTTTGGCAACTCTGAGCTTCAACTCCCTCCATGAGTTTTTTATGGGATCAAGGTCTGGAAACTGGCTAGGCCACTCCATGATCTTAATGTGCTTCTTTTTGAGCCACTCCTTAGTTGCCTTGGCTGTATGTTTTGGGTCATTGTCTTGCTGGAAGACCCAGCCACAACCCATTTTTAATGTCCTGGCGGAGGAAAAGAGGTTATCACTCAGGATCTTACGGTCCATGGCTCCATCCATTCTCCCATTTACGCGGTGAAGTAGTACTGTGCCCTTAGCAGAGAAACACCACCAAAACATAATGTTTCTACCTCCATGCTTGTTCTTCGGGTCATAGGCAGCATTTCTCTTCTTCCAAACACGGCGAGTTAATGCCAAAGAGCTCAATTTGTGTCTCAACTGACCACAGCACCTTCTCCCAATCACTCACAGAATCATCCAGGTGTTCATTGGCAAACTTCAGGCAGGCCTACACATGTGCCTTCTTGAGCGGGCGGACCTTTTGGGCACTGCAGGATTTTAAACCATTATGGCGTAATGTGTTACCAATGGTTTTCTTGGTGACTGTGGTCCCAGCTGCCTTGAGATCATTAACAAGCTCCCCCTGTTTAGTTTTTGGTTGATCTCTCACCTTCCTCATGATCAAGGATACCCCACGAGGGGAGATTTTGCATGGTGCCAAAGATCGATGTCAATTGACAGTTATTTTGTATTTCTTCCATTTTCTTACTATTGCACCAACAGTTGTATCCTTCTCATCTAGTGTCTTACTTATGGTTTTGTAGCCCATTCCAGCTTTTCCTGACATCCTTAGAAAGCTCTTTGGTCTTGCCCATGTTAGAGTCTGCCCTCTAAGTTAGAGTCTGACTGATTAATTGAGTCTTTGGACAGCAGTCTTTTATAAAGGTGACTATTTAAGACAGCTGTCTGCAGGTAACAAGTTGATTAGGAGCGTCAAACTGGTCTGTAGGAGCCAGAACTCTTAATGGTTGGCAGGTGATCAAATACTTATTTCTCTCAGCAAAATGCAAATACATTTCTATCATTTATACAATGTGATTTTCTGGATTTTATTTTGTAATATTCTGTCTCTCAATGCTAAAACTAACATATCCTTAAAATTATAGAGTGTTCATGTCTTTGTCAGTGGGCAAACTTACACAATCAGCAAGGGATCAAATAATGATTTCCTTCACTGTAGCGCCAACATATTCTGCAGCACTTTACAATTTAGAGCACTATATGCAGGGGCGTCGCTAGGCAGTATCATTCGGGGCAGAAGCCCCGGATGTAAAGCCTTCTGCCCCGAATGATTAGTCTCCTCACTCTCTCTGCTCGCTGCAGTGAGAAGCTCCGCCCACCTCCAGAGCCTCAGGGAGCAGTGAGAGCAGCCCCTCCTCTTCTGTGCTCCCTGCTCAGCCCTCCCCCGGAGCTACAGCACCGACAGCAAGGTTCCCTGCCTGCTTCTGACGGCTCCTGCAGCAGATCGTCGGCCCCATCACTATGGAAACCAGAACGAGCTTCTGGTTTCCTCAAGTCTTCCAGAGCTGCCTAAACAGCCCAGGAGCTTCTAGGACCCCAGTGACTGTGACCCTGCATAAGGTATGTCCTGAGGCAGGATGGAGGGCCATGCTCCCACCTCACATGTTTCACAGAGGTACAGTATATTAGTATATACATACACATAGGGACAGTATATACACAAATGTAACACTCAGGTAAATATTGGACATGTGTATATACTGTTCCTGTGTGTATATTACAGTATATATATTTATATACACACACTATATATATATATATATATATATACATACATACACACATGTATTTCACACAGGGACAGTATATACTCAAATGTAACACAAGATAAGTATTACACATGTATATACTGTCCCTGTGTGAAGTGAAGTACATGTGTGTGTATATATATATATATATATATATATATATATATATATATATAGTGTGTATATAAATATATATATATATACTGTAATATACACACAGGAACAGTATATACACATGTCCAATATTTACCTGTGTGTTACATTTGTGTATATACTGTCCCTGTGTGTATTAAAGTCTGATATATTAAAGTGGTCAAGCAAATAAAAAGTGAAAAAAACAAACACAAAAAAACACACATATAACCTTTTCCTCATTACAAATGCTTTTCAATTAAAAATTGTAAAAAAAAAGTACACATATTTGGCATCACCGTGTGCGTATCAACCCTGTGCTATAGAACTGATTTTACCCCCTCCATGAAGACTGCTACACAAAAAAAAAAACATTTTTGTGCATCCCACTGTGCAAGAAATTGAATAAAAAGCAATCAAAAAATTCCCATGAACCTCAGAACAGCACCAATGAAAAAAGTTATGGCTATTAGAATTTAATGATGCAGAACATTTTATTTATTTATTTCTGTGTAACATTACTACAACATTAAAAAAAAAACTATAAAATGGTATGAATTGGGTATTGCTGTAATCGTGTTTATGCCCCACAGTAAGCGCTGTAAAAAAAAACACTACCAGGATTTTTTATATACTTTGCCTCATAAAATTTGGAATACAAGGTGATCAAAAAAACATATATAGCCCAAAATGGTGCCAGTAAAAAGGTCTGCTCATCCTGCACAAAATAAGCCTTTACACGGCTCTATCAACATAAAAGAAAAAAAAGTTAAAGATGAAAAAAGAGGAAAAAAAATGGAAAACAGCTGTGTCATTTAGGAGTTAAACTGCATCACCACATATACCGTATAAGAGGCACTTTTGTGCCCCCAAATTTGGGAAGAAAATGAGGGTGCAACGTATATTTTGAATTCAACAGGAGGTAGGAGTGGGACAATGCTGTAGGCCGTGGGCTGGGAGGATGGGGTATGTGGTCGGAGACCATCAGTAAGGGAGTCAAGAGCAGAGTCTCTGCTGCTGGAAGCTAGCGGCAGGGTTTAATTCACCCCTTCATGCATATGGATGTCCCTGAACATCTAAATGGCATGAAGGATGTATAAAGCGGGCTCACGCACTAAGCCCACTCTATGCGTAGCGGACAGCGGCTGGTCCTTACACTCACCGCTAACAAAGGGCCCGTGCCCCGAATGTTTTAGGACCCTAGCAACGCCCCTGACTATATGCCTTATTTGCCTAGGGCACCAGAATACCTTATCCCAGTCCTTCCACCCAGTCACCTTAAAATCAAAGCAACAAAATAAAGTTAATGGGCGACATGTATGATCGGGATTTGCGCCTGTTCTCTGGCGAAAACGAATCCCCTGTCGGACACAGTGATGCGATGTTAGGCGCAGCCTTCGCCACTTTCGGCTGCGCTTAACATGAAGGGGCTTGAAATGGGCGCGGTGTGGGCGTTCTGGTGCAGGAGGCGGCATATTCGAATACTCCGAGGCATGCATGATCGCGGGTCGGCAAAGTGCGGCGCATTGCAGCGCTCGCCAGCTCCGACAGGCAGACCTAGTTGAAGTTGGTCTAAATGAGCCAGAGGAGGTGAAGAGCAGCGAGAACGTAACATGAGAGGAAACATATAGAAGATCGCAAAAGAAATTCATCTCGGCTCTCAGCTCTGTGAGGCATGGAGTATGATTGTAAAAAAAAGTTTTATTAGGTGTAAAACATTTTCAGAAAAAGAGCTCAAACCTTCAAAAAAAAATAAAAAATACATAAAAAAAATCACTTTCCAAAAATCTAGAACGGCGCTACATCAGGAATTAGGATCTTGGAAATTGCCGGCAAATACAGTAATTCAAATTCTGCAAGCACTTCTCATTGGTCGGCAGCAACCAGCCAATCAGAATATGAGCGACAGGGACCCATTCTAACCTATGGAGAAGCATTGACCGATCAAATTCAAAGGCGGGACAATTCAAAATACAGTAAAAATGCAGAAAAGAGCTGATTGGTTGAAGTAGCGGGGGCTTGACTATCTCGGCCAATCAGAATAGGAGCGACAGGGACCCATTAAAACCTATGGAGAAGTATTGACCAATCAAATTCAAAGGCGGGACAGTTCAAAATACAGTAGAAATGCAGAAAAGAGCTGATTGATTGAAGTAGCGGGGGCTTGGCTATCTCGGCCAATCAGAGCGCGAGCTACTTTGTCCCATTGTAGTCAATGGAGAGATCGGGGCAAGGAAATCTCGGCTCTCAGCGCCGTGCGGCATGGAGTATGATTAAAAAAATCGTTTTTATTAGGTATAAATATTATCTGAAAAAGAGCTGAAACCTTCAATAAACATAAATCAATCAAATCCCTAACAACGCGTTTGTCGCCGTCACCGGCGCTACATCAGGAATTGCGATATTTTAAATTGACGGGAAATACAGTAATTTAAAATCTGTAAGCTCTTCTCATTGGTCGGCATAAACCAGCCAATCAGAATAGGAGCGACAGTGAACCATTATATGCTATGGAGAAGTATGGACCAATCAAATTCAAAGGCGGGACAGTTCAAAATACAGTAAAAAAGGCAGAAAAGAGCTGATTTCTTGAGCCCAGGCGGCAGATATGAATCCACCAATCATATGTAGTGCGTCTATTTTGAGTGGAGAAAGAAGGGTGCGATAGAAGGGCTCCCTAAAAGTTATTACTGTCTATGGGAAATATTCTAGTACTGTGATTGGTTGGGGGGAAGAGGCTCTCGTCCTGCTTAGCCAATCAGCGGGTGAGCTACCTTCTCATAGAGTTCTGTGGGGAAAAGAAATGCAGAACGAGCTCTTTTTGTGATTGGCTAAGTTAAAAGAGGCGCGGTTATTTGGACCAATGGGAGAGCGAGCGACACTCTTATGGGTTTTCTAATGCAATCTATAATAAAACTGTACATGGCTGAAATCAAATGATAAGACTCCAGAAGTTGTCCCGATGTGTATATAAAATGATCAATAATATGGGGGTAACGAAAATAAAGAAATAAAAATGAATTCATTTATTTACTAATACTCCATGCCTCACGGTGCTGAGATTTCAGTGCCCTGATCTGTCCATAGACTACAAGGGGAGAAAGTAGCTCGCGCTCTGATTGGCCAGGATAGCCAAGCCCCCGCTAGCTCAGCCAATCAGCTCTTTTCTGCATTTTTACTGTATTTTTAACTGTTCCGCCTTTGAATTTGATTGGTCAATACTTCTCCATAGGTTTTAATGAGTCACTGTCGCTCCTATTCTGATTGGCTGGTTTCTGCCGACCAATGAGAAGCGCTTGCAGAATTTGAATGACTGTATTTCCCAGCAATTTCCAATATCCAAATTCCTGATGTTGCGCCGTTCTTGATTTTTGGAAAGTGATTTTATTTATGTATTTTTTTAGTAGGTTTGAGCTCTTTTTCTGATAATGTATTACACGTAATAAAAACGCTTTTTTGATTCATACTCCATGCCGCACGGACATGTTTAATGATTTTTCGCTGTTTTCCAGCCTGTCTCGATTCGGAATACATGTTAGGCGCAGTCCCTTCTGCGCCTAAGTCCCTGCACTGCGCCTCACACACTGGCGAGGCGCGTTGAACTTTTCACCGCTTGTATGAGCGCACCTCCTCGGGCGGCGAATCTTAGACGCAGTCCCGCACTGCGCCTAAGTTCCGCACTGCACCTCACACACTGGTGAGGCGCAGTGGACTTTACACTGCATACATGAGATGCAGCTTTCACGTTCGAGCGCTCGAAAACTTGCGCTCCGACGTGGCGAGCTTCATACATGTCGCCCAATATGTTAACATATTTTCTGGTTATGTACTTTAGACTATGTAACAATCTCCTACTTTTTTTTAGAGATGTGCTCCAACAGAAAAAGCACAGGCATAGTGCTTTATAAAACAACAGGTAGCAACAATGATGTATAAGAAAGGATGGGAGCTTTATTGAACTTTGCTCACCTATTTTGGTTGTGTGCTGGACACAATAACCAATTGTACATGTAAGGCTATGTCTACACTGCACAGGAAAATGATCGTATCTGCGGCCCCATAGACGGCAATAGGAAAGACGAGCTGCAGTCTCCACAGCTCGTCTTTTCTCTGCTCGTCTTTTGGCGCCGGCGTATTATACAACCTGTTGTATAATACTCCGGCGCTTCTTGTTTTCTTGCCGTCTTCTCATACAATACTATTGTATGGGCGACGTCAGCAAAACGAGAAGCGACCGCGGTTTTTGCACAAAGCTTTCAGGACGTTTTTTTGTCCGATGCAGTGTAGACATAGCCTAATACAGTGGGTTAGAATGCAGCTGTCTTTGAATGGTGGAATCGAATGACTGAATCATAGGAGACAAAAACTGCACAACAGGAGACTGACAGTTTGGCAGCCAAGAGGCTCCCAAACATAAATGGCAAATTATACTTAAATGACAGTTTTTATCTTTTTGGTAGCACCAATAGTGTCAACTTCTATTGATCTATATGAAAAAATCATTAGTCATACATTATAAAAACTCTATAATTGAAATACTTTTTATTATGAAACAAAAAAGATGTTTTATTATAAGTTGTGTATCTCAAGATTCAGTACTGAATCCGCTTTTATTCAATTTAGCTATTAATGATATGGCATAGGGGATTCATAGCACTGTTTCTATTGATGTTTATAAATTGCCAACAGGGCTTTTGCATTTAAATGGCAAATGATGTTCATTGTGGATAAATGTATAATTATGCATCTTGGCAGGGCCGGACTGGGAATAAAAATCAGCCCTGGCACAAAGCCCCCACCAGCCCACATACAATATCCACTTACAAAATTCCCCTTGTTCTCGCACCTCGCCACTTTCTAAAATAAACTACACCATGAAGGTGCTTTCACACGGAGCGTTTATGTGTTTTTGGTGCGTTTTTGTGCAGAAAGGCAGAGCAGTTAATGCTGTACATTTCTGCACAAAAAAAAAAAAAAAAACGCATCAAAAAATGCACCAAAACCGCTCCGTATGAGAGCTCCCTACATACAAGCAAGAAAGAAAGTGGTGCAGAGAAACCCCTCATCACAGAGTCAGGTGTTCACTTCCTTTACAATCCGGGACAAGCCCACACTGACACTACATAAGCACCAACATAACCTACAACCCCACCAATCACATCTCCAGTAGTCAGGTCACCATCACATGATTACAGCACTGACTCAACACAGAAGTAAACTTACCCCTGACAGCAGGGACTCACAGGAGACATCATCATGATGGGAGTTGTTCTCTTCTCCTTTTCTTCTTCTGGCCCAAACCTCCATGACATCTTCTCTGATGAGTCGTTCCCTTCCATTTATTTCTCTGTCCGGTACAGCAGGCAGTGTCTTCTTCTAGTGGCCACTACTCGTCACTGTATAATTTTACACAAATACATCTTAGACTCCTCTCTCTTCCAGCACTTTCCTATCAAACAGCGTATGTTAGACCCGAAAAATTAGAAATTAAAAAATGTCAGATAAAAAATGAAGTGACCCTCATTAAAGCTAGGTAAAAAGGGCCTTCCTCCATTAATTTGGTAGGTAGACAGGGCCAACCCAGTAACTAGCCAGGTTAGCTGGAGCTGTCCCCAGTAATCAGCCATGTAGGGCCAGGGGCAGAAATAGCAGTCAGGGCCAGTAAGTAGGCAGGCAGGGGCAGTCTATAGCCTGGCAGGGCATCATATAGGTAGGCAGGGGCAGTCTATAGCCAGGCAGGGCATTATATAGGTAGGCAGGGGCAGTCTATAGCCAGGCAGGGGCAGTCTATAGCGAGGCAGGACCAGGTGGGTATAGAGAGGGCCAGGCAGGACCAGGGGGGTATAAAGAGGGCCAGACAGGGCCAGGGGGGTCTAGAGAGGGCCAGGCAGGGCCAGGGGGGTATACAGAGGGCCAGGCAGTTCCAGGGGGGAATACAGAGGGCCAGGCTGGGCCAGGGGGTATACAGAGGGCCAGGCAGGGCCGGGGGGGTGTATAGAGAGGGCCAGGCAGGGCCAGGGGGGTTATACAGAGGGCCGGCCCAGGGCACAGGGGGGTATACAGAGGGCCAGGCAGGTCCAGGGGGGGATAGAGCGCCAGGTAGGGCCAGGGGGGTATACAGAGGGCCAGGGGGGTATACAGAGGGCCAGGCAGGGCCAGAGGGGTTTTACATAGGGCCAGGCAGGGCCAGGGGGGTATACAGAGGGCCAGGCAGGGCCAGGGGGGTATAGAGCGCCAGGCAGGGCCAGGGGGGTATATAGCGCCAGGCAGGCCAGGGGGGTATACAGAGGGCCAGGGGGGAAATACAGAGGGCCAGGCAGGGCCAGAGGGGTATACAGAGGGCCAGGCAGGGCCAGGGGATATACAGAGGGCCCAGGCAGGGCCAGGGGGGTATATAGCGCCAGGCAGGGGCAGGGGTGGTATATATAGTGCCAGGCAGGGCCACGGGGGTATACAGAGGGCCAGGGGGTTATACAGAGGGCCAGGCAGGGCCAGGGGGGTTATATAGCGCACAGGCAGGGCCAGGGGGGTATATAGCCAGGCAGGGGCAGTAAGTAGTTTAAAAAAATAATAAAGATCTTACTTACCTGATGTCTTTCCCTCCTCTTCTCCAAGTCCGTCCGGAAAGCGGCCGCTCACTCCCGGTGGCGGGGCCGCGGAGCAGGCGCGCGATGACGTCATCACATCGCGCGCCTGCCCCGTGGCCTCCTGGGAGCTGAACAGACGGGATCAATAGATCCCAGATGTTCAGCCTCGGCTGCTGCCTGCACCGCGCGGTGCAGGCGGCGGCCCTGATGGCTGCATGGTTGGGTCAGTGACCCGGCTCGTGCCAGCGGGGGGGCCTCTCGGCCCCTGGCACTGGGGTCCCGGTCGAATATTTCGACCATTGCCGGCCCCTGTGCGTGCACCGGCACTCGGCGCCCGCCGATGGGGGGAGAACACCGGCCCCCTCGGCGGGCGCACCGAGCCGGCCCTGCGGCCCGGACCCCAGCGGCCCGCCGGGCAAGTGCCCGGTTTGCCCTATGGCCAGGCCGGGCCTGCATCTTGGTACTAATAATCTGCAGGCATCATATGCCCTAAGGGGTAAAAACCTGGAAGAATCGCTTGTTGAGAAGGATCTAGGTGTACTTGTAGATCATAGATTAAAGAACAGCATGCAATGTCAATCAGCTGCCTCTAAGACCAGCAGGATATTGGCATGTATTAAAACAGTAGTGGACTTGCAGGACAGGGATGTAATATTACTGCTATATAAAGCATTGTTGCATCCTCATCTGGAACATGCTTTCCAGTTTTTAGAAAGCTTGTTCTGTAGTTAGAGAGAATACAAAGAGGAGCAACCAAACTAATAAGGGGAACCGAGCGTCATAGTTATGACGAAAGGTTAAAATGGCCCCCCACAAAATGTATGACGAAAAGCTATTTCTTGTAAAACCTCCTCAAAAGGCAAAGGGACACAAGCTGTAGTCTACACAGTTTGCATTTTCTGACGGTCGGATTTCAAATCCGAAAACCGTCTATAAAACTTGGAACGTACATTCTTCCACCCAGGCGGAAAATATACTGTCCATTGGTAAAGGGTGACGGCTAAATCCACAAACCACGGACACAACCGTCCCCCAAACTGTTCAAAAGATGATAAAATACCGGCCGGATTCTTTAATCAGAATGTGGCCATACCCTTAGGAGCTGGCCACAGGAAAAACAGTTGAGGGCTTCAAGAAAGGCTTAGATAATTATATGCAACAAAATAATATTAATACTTACAGAGCCATAAAAAATTCTTGTGAGAATCTAGGTTCAGTCTGATGGTGATTTGGGATAAGAAGTGAACTATCCCATTGGTTCATGCTTTTTGAATAACCATACTCTGGATCAATAGAAAGAAACAAAGTTTTAAAATTACCAATATCCCTTCCGTTATCCACATCTTCTCTCCACCCTTGGTTGACCTTGATAGACATACCTCTTTTTCCATCTGTACTAAGTATGTAACTATGCCTGATAAATGGTCCAGTCTATGTTAGTCGTGTTGACCTCTATATCTTTACTTCAAATTCCTATGTCAGACTTAAATGGGTTGTCTCACTACATTGATTCATCCCACCTCAGTCCTGTTTTGCCTGTTTCATTTTTGAATTCAGGGGTGTGTTTACTGGTTTTACTTGCCTACAATGACAAGCTGCTGAGAATACCAGGTCTGTAGCTATAGCGACCAGTGCCAGCAGCCTATCAGGAGAGATCAAACAGGTCTGTATCAAGAGCGACCGGACCATACAAAAGGGGATATCTAGGAATAGATAGGACACTGCTAATGGACACATATCACAAAGTGACTTGATTTTACAAGATCTTCAACATAAAAAGCAATCCTTGTAGTGAGACAACACCTTTAATTATTGCCTGTATTTGTATATGAACATATTTTTTTAAGGTTTTTCCCACACAGTATTGAATAATTTGTGGTCCCTTAAGGACCTTTTCCACCTTTAGTCCTTTGTCTTCTACTCTTAGCCACTTAATCAGTGAGAATTTGAACTGAACCACTGGATGAAAAAGAATAGTTACAATTACAGTAAACAAGTTATCTTGCCCAACCACTAAATAACCAGAAATGCACTAGCAATCCATACTAAACCAATAAATCAACAGCCCTGGAACATAAACCACTGGTTGGTTTAGAAGGAACTCTTAAAAATTGGTGCCAACAGATCCAAATTTGCTTAGTTTGAGCAGTGTTTCAGTCCTTCTGGTTAAGTTTACAATATACAATGTACATTGTTGTTCTTAGTAAGGAGTGTTGTAGTCAACTGAAGAATTCTGTAGTCTAAGACAAAGCAATTTTTTTTAATTAGGAAACGTTGGTATTTAGGTATTGTGGTATTTTAAATAGGCCACAGGTTTATTATATAGGTATTTGGACAAAACTGTTGGTACCCTTCCATTAAAGAAAGAAAAATCCACAGTGGCCAGTGAAATGACTTGAAACGGTCAAAAGTAATGATATATTTAAATGTACTGAAAATCAATGAATAAAAATAAGACATTGTGTGTGAATTGTGGTTCAACTGGAAAATAAATAAAAAAAAAATAATAAAACTGGCTACAACAAAAATGATGGTACACCCAGAGTAGATTGAAAATAATTTGACCATTGGGACATGTTAAACTAAAATTAGTCCTGTTATTAACATCATAGGTGTCTTTAAACTTTTAGTCAGTATGAAAATTAAAGTGTGAAAAGTAGTCACTGTGATGTTAGGTATCTTGGTGTGTACCTCACTGAATGTTGAGAAAAGAGTTGTCTATAAGACCATCTCAGACTATCTCCAAACAGTTTGATGTTCCTGTTACTATTGTTGCACATATCTTTCTATGGGACTTTCTGGATGTGGACACAAAAGGAAAATTGATGACAAATTGAAGAGATGGAAAATACAAGTAGTAACCAAATAGCTTAGAACAACTTCCAAAGATATTAGAGATGAACTCCATGGTCAAGCTACATAAGTGTAAGATCGCACCATCTGTCACTGTCTTTGCCAAAGTGAACTTAATGGAGGATAACCAAAAAGGAAACCACTCTTTAAAACAAATCATAAAAAACAAAGCTGGGGGGGGTGTCCTGCTGCTGCCCAAGATGGCTGCCTAACTGCTGAGCTCCGTCGGTCCCACCAAGAGTTTGCCGGCTAAACTTGCAGACCCCTGGCATTTACAGCTCCTATCCTCCGGGCATCTATCCCTGAGCACCCCGGGACTCACCAGATGGCACTACGGGTTCCGGGATCGGAACGACAAGGCAGCAGGTCGCATAGAAGAAGCGGCGGGCTCCTAAGCGCGGGATTGAGCTGCGGCCTGCAGAGAGACGCCGCGTGACACCGCCCGAGTGAGTGCAGCTGAAGGGGTGAGCTGGTGAAAGCCCTCGCTGCCGGAGGAAACCTGTACTCACCGGATCGTGCTGGTCTTCTGCTGTATCCTCCAGGGGACGGAGCGGAGGACAATCGGCGGCACAGGCAGTACTACAGCATACAGGAGGGAGGCCTGCATCCACAGCCTGCACAGCTACCCCCGCTGACAACGTGAGTCCGGCCTGTATCCTGCCTGTATCCTGCACAGCCTTCTTTTAGTAAGGTAATGGGGGCCCCCAGCTAACAGTTGTCCCTTCAGCCCACAGTTTGCATCCTTGAGATATATTCACTGAGCCTCTAACCTTCTGGCACCCTACAGTGACTTGGATACAAGTATCAGCCACCCAAATATAGGCTGTAGCCATTCTGGCCCAGTTATCTGGTTCTTATTTTGATAAAGCGAATCAATCAACCGGCGTGGACTTGATTCACTATGCCTAAACCGCCTAAAAACACAAGTTCACAGAGGAAGCTCACTGATATGGCTTTATCCAAAGCTACATTGCTGCCCGTTCCCCCTGAAGAGGCAGCATGCTCTGCGTCCCTACCTGCACATGGAGAGCATACAGGAGACCCCTGGCCCTCCTCCCAAAGCCGGGAAACCGGGGCGAAGAAAGAGGGTCCACTGATGTCTGTTGAGGACACTGACTGGAAGGCTTGTCTCCGCAGCCTCCCAACCAGGGATGATTTTAATTCCATGGTGCATGAAGTGAGAGAAGCGTGTAAAATGGAGATTGCCGCTATCCAACAGAACCTAGTGCACATGGCGGATAGGGTTGACACTATTGAAGAGGCCCATGATGATACAAGGAGATATATTTCTCAATTGCAGCTGACAGTTAATAACCAAGCCAGAGCCCTGAGAGAGACCTCCCGCCACATTGAGGACTTGGACAATAGGGGGGAGGAGAAATAACATTCGTATAAAGGGTATTCCAGAGTCCAAAGATAAGGAGGACCTACATGCTATCTTAAATGTTATCTTTCTTAACCTTTTGGAGGAGCCATCATCCCAGGACATCCAGTAGGACAGAGCTCCTCGTGCCCTGCGACCTAAAAACACAGCAAGTCAGCCAAGGGATTTAATTTGTTGTGTCCATGATTTTGCAATAAAAGAAAAAATTATGGCCAAGGCAAGATCCCAGAGAGAAGTGAAATATGAGGGAAGTGTAGTCCAATTATACCCAGATCTGTCATGGATCACACTCCAGAAGCGCAGATGTCTTAGGCCCCTCCTTACGTCCTTGAAAGAGCATAAAATTTTATATATGTGGGGTTTTCCTTTTTCCCTCACTGCTACAAGGAATGGAAAATCCTCGGTACTCAAGGTTTATGCGGACCTTCCCACTTTTTGCTCAGATCTGGAAATTCCCAAGCCGGACATCCCAGACTGGGAACTTGAGACCCCGGATCTGGCACCTGCCCCCGTTTGGACCCGGGTCCAAAATAAACGCAAGCAATCTTCCCCTCCTAAATCCGCTACTGCAGCCTGTTCATCGGAGGGTCTGGGCTGAAATGTATTAACCTATGCTCTATTTCATTTCAAATGTCCGAGGTCCTGAAAAGACACTCACACCAATGCCAGGGTGTCATTTCTAAGTTTTTGCATAACTGTTTATAGTTTAGCTAATTATCAATAGATGTCGTAGAATCTGTTTGTCTCCTCCCCTCCTCCTCACCCTCCCTCCTTACCCATCCCCTTTTCCCTCTCCACCATCACCCTCTATCCCCCCCCTTTTTTTTTCTCCTTCTCCCTCTCCCCCTCCCTTCCCTCCCCTTATTCTACGGGCAGAAGGTGTAGTGAATATTCTCGGTGGACCGCCTTCTCGGTGGGGGCTCCATGGGAACGTCGGCTGACGGTCTTCCCCGTTGAGGATATTCTTTTGCAGCATTTTCCTTTGGGGAGGCGCTTCACTGGCCATAACACCATCATAGGCCTATTCCTCTCCAGGTCATTTTTGGCCTTGGTAATTATACAATTGTTACCCAATATTGGCGTGCTACTCATTGTTGGGTTCATGACTTTTGTGTTTTTTGTCAATGTATGTATTGTGGTGTCTACCCCCTTCACCCCCTTGTGTCTGTTGTGGGATTGTATGACTGGGAATCATTATGGGAGCCCATTTGGGTTATTCCTCAATTTAAGGAATCTGGAGCGGGTCTACAGGAGCTGTAGAGGGGTTGTTTCTTTTGATCATGGCTAGTATCATATCACTCAATGTCAAGGGGCTTAATTCAGATGTCAAGAGACGTCTCCTGTCCTCTGAACTGAAGGCCTCGAATGCAGACATTGCATTTATACAGGAAACACACTTCAACCAGGAAGGTACTTCTTCCTTTGTGAAGCGCCTCTTTCCTCCCGCTTATGTTGCATCGCAGACTAGGAAAAAGGCTGGCGTGGCTATATTGCTGTCCCGCAACTGTCCACTCCAGATTCAGCATGCTGAGCTAGATGAAAATGGCCGATATGTGATCCTGCAAGGGGTCCTTCGGGGCTCCCCCATAGTCCTCTGTAACTTATACGCCCCTAATTGCTCTCAAATTAAATTCCTAAAACGGGTATTACTTAAAGTCTCCCGATTGCTGCCTGCCATGCTAATTGTGGGAGGTGACTTCAGTGCCTCCTTTTCGGATGCTTTGGACCGGCTCCAGGTGAGGGGTACCCCCCTCTCAAGGTCCCAATCTGGGCTCTCAAAAGCCTTCCGTAAATTGATACGTACTTATAGTTTATTTGACCTATGGAGGGTACAACACCCGAAGGATAGGGCTTACTCCTATTACTCCCCGCCCCATGGGTCACATTCACGTATATATTTTTTTGGTAACGTTCCCATTCTGAGGACAATGACAGCAATTGAGGTGGGCCAAATTACATGGTCAGACCATGCCCCTATAAAGTTGACTTTGGGCGCTGAGTTTTCTGGGAGTCGTAGGTGTCACTGGAGGCTGAACGAGACTTTACTGAAGCGCCCGGAATTGAGGGATCAGCTGAGGAATGATATTCTGGACTATTTTTCTGCTAATGAGAACTCTGTGGCTTCGGTGGGTGTGCTCTGGGAGGCACACAAGGCAGTCATGAGGGGTCAGTGTATAGCCCTAGGATCCCGCATTAAACGGGATAGGGGTTTGCAGCGAGAAGCTCTTATTGTGCAGCTACAGGCGCTGGAGACAAAATTGCTTTCTAAGCCCACTAAGTCGACATTGCGGCGTATAGTGGTGACCCGACATCAACTTAAAACGCTGGCCCTAGACAAAACTGAAAAATTAATAATGTACTCTAGGCAGAAATACTACGAGAGAGGGAACAAATCCCATACATTGCTCGCTAGGCAATTGAGGAATGAGGCAGTGACTGGGTCCCCGCAAGGGCTCAGAGATCCCCACGGCAATCTAATCTATGACCCAGACGCTATCTCTCGGATCTTTAGAGACTATTTTTCGGCCTTGTATTCCCTGCCTGACTCGCTCCCGGCCTGCCGGGACCAGAGGGATGAATTACTGACAAATTTCCTGACGAAATGTAATCTCCCTAAACTTACCTCTATAGCCCTGGAAGAACTTAATGCCCCGATAAGTGTAGAGGAGATAGAGGAAGTCCTGAAAGGCCTTCCCAATGGAAAAGCCCCTGGCCCAGACAGCTTTACTTACCTTTATTATAAAACTTTCTCCCCTCAATTAATGGGCACGTTGGCTGCTTTATATAATTCTTTCCTTGAGGGTTCTCCGATCCCACAGGAAATGTCCCATTCATTTATCACCCTCATTCCGAAGCCAGACAGAGACCAGTTGGACCCATCTAATTACCGGCCCATAGCTCTCTTGAATACCGATTTGAAAATCTTCACTAAGATCTTGGTGAATCGGCTGGCCCCTTGGCTCCCTCAATTAATACATACGGACCAGGTGGGGTTCGTTCTTGGGCGGCAGGGGGCGGACAATATTAGACGGGCCTTAGATCTTATTGAGATAGTCAACAGGGAGGACCGGGAGGCGCTGTTTCTGAGTCTTGATGCAGAAAAGGCCTTTGACCGCTTAAACTGGTCTTTTCTCTCAGCGGCCTTGGGAGCTTTTGGCCTCCAGGGACCCTTTGTGACTGCTGTCAGGGGCTTATATTCTACCCCCACGGTGACTATCCGGCTCCCTCATGGGTCGTCCGCTCCCTTCCAGATCAAGAACGGAACCAGACAGGGCTGCCCGCTCTCGCCCCTTTTATTTGTACTGTCCATAGAACCATTGGCAGCCGCCGTCCGCTTAAACCCAGATATCAAGGGGATAATGATACGTCATAGGGAATATAAGCTCTCATTATTCGCAGACGATATCTTGCTCTCTTTGACTGCACCTCAGGTGACCCTGCCCAATCTACACTCTCTTCTGGAGGAGTTCGGTAGATTATCCGGATATAAGATCAATACCAGAAAAACGGAGGCCTTACCGATCAACATCCCCCTGCCTCAGGTGCAAAACCTGTAGCTGAATTTTAGGTATAACTGGAAAAAGGAGACATTGAAGTACCTGGGGGTTAATCTGACGACTGTATATTCTTCAGTTTACCGCCATAACTACCCTAAATTGTTTCTGGAACTTAGAAACTTGTTAACCAAATGGCAGCGATTACCACTCTCCTGGTTTGGTAAGATGGCTGCGGTTAAAATGACCCTTTTACCTAAACTAATTTATTTTTTTGAGGTCTTGCCCACTCAGGTATCCTTGGGGGATCTAAGATCGTTACAGGCAGCCATACTTAAGTTTATATGGGCCCAGAAGAGACATAGGGTCCCGAAGAGCGTGCTTTTAGCTCCTAGGTCCAGAGGAGGTCTTGGGGTTCCTGACTTACTTAAATATTTTTGGGCGTCTCAATTGAGAAGGATCATTGGATGGTCCTCCTTATATGCTTACTCAGCATGGGCTGAGATTGAAAAGTTATGGTTGGCTCCTATACACCCCAACTCTTTATTATGGGGAACCTCGCACATCCAAATAGATAGGCCCTTGCTCGTCCCAATGGCCCTCCTGCGGAAGGTGTGGCAGACGTGCTCTAGGCGTTTTGGCCTATGCTCAGAGGCCTCGCCTATGACCTCGTTCCTTTTCCAGCCTCAACTCCCTGATAGTTTGTCATCAGGCTGTTATAAGTTTTGGTTTGATAAACAGCTATTTCGGTTTGTGGACATAGTGGAGCCCCGAACAAGGAAACTAATGACCTTCGAGGCCATTAAATCCTCCTTTGATTTACCAGATTTAGCCTTTTTTTCTTACCTGCAGATAGGCCATTTTCTCCGCCAGCTATCAGGGACAGATGGTGTGCCTACTCCTACCACGTTTGAGACCCTGTGTAGGACCAGTGCCTCCACTAGGGGCCTCATATCAGCTATATATCAAATACTTCTTGATCCAGACCCTGGGGACTTCCCCACACATAAATATATGGAGAAGTGGGATAGATATTTGGGTACGCCGCTTACTGTGGAGGAATGGCAGACAATTTGGAGGGGAGCCTCTAAGACCTCAACGTGCATACTACACAAAGAAAACCAATATAAAATAATACTCTTTTGGTATCACACCCCTTCTCTAATTCATAAGTTCAATCCAACGGTCTCGGACCACTGCTGGAGGTGCCAGTTGGGAGGTGCCCACCTTTTCCATATTTTTTGGGAATGTGGACAGATCCGGCCGTTCTGGGAGTCGGTCAGAGCCCTGCTGGTGGAGGTGCTGGATGTTCGTTTCCCCCTTGATCCTAAAATGCTTTTGCTTAATCTTTTGCCCCTTGATTTGGGGAAAAACACAAGGCAATTGATTCTGTATTTTCTCACTGCAGCTAAATGCTTAATTTCAAGAAATTGGAAGTCAGCCCTTCCCCCCTCAAGGTTGGACCTCTGCCACAGAATTCAAGAAGTGCGTAGAATGGAGTATCTGACAGCTTTGCTCCAGGATCAGGTGGATAGGTTTAAGGCCGTTTGGGACATATGGGATATGTACGCCATTACTAACGGCCTCTCATAAGTGTATTTGCATACGATTCGTATATGATTGTTCTTCTTTTTCCCACATTGCTCTCCCCCATTGTGTCTTGTCTTGTCTTACCTGGTTACCTTTATCATTTATCACTTTTGAAGTTTGTTGAATATTTTCATACCTTGACGTACATGATGTGCTCAGACAGCCCGGAGCTAAATGCCACCTCATGAGTCACTACTGTATAGTTGATTATAACTTGTTAATTGGTGTAGGTGTAGAAACCTTTATGTAACTTTTGAGACATGCTGTTGTGGCCGCTTTAGTCAACTCTGTGCTCCGGATACTATGTGTATGTCTGATTGCTTTTCTTATACTTGTAATTGTGGATTTTTCAATAAAAACATAGTTGAAGAAAAAAAAAAACAAAGCTGGGATTTGCCAGGATGCATATTGACAAGCAAAAAGATTCTGGGAGAATATCCTTTGGATAGATGAGACAAAACTGAAGCTTTTTGGTAAGTCACATCAGCTCTATGTTCACAGATGCAAAACAGGTAGGAGGCTCTGTTATGTTTTAGGACTGCTTTTCTGCATCTACAGGGTGGGCCATTTATATGGATACACCAAAATAATATGGGAATGGTTGGTGATATCAACTTCCTGTTTGTGGCACATTAGTATATGGGAGGGAGAAAACTTTTCAAGATCGGTGTTGACCATGGTGGCCATTTTGAAGTCGGCCATTTTGAATCCAACTTTATTTTTTCCAATGGGAAGAGGGTCATGTAATACATCACAAGAAAAAATGTAACACATCACAAGAAAAACAATGGTGTGCTTGGTTTTAACGTAATTTTATTCTTTCATGAGTTATTTACAAGTTTAGGACCACTTATAAAATGTGTCCAAAGTTCTGCCCATTGTTTTGGATTGTCAATGCAACCCTCTTCTCCCATTCTTGACACACTGATAGCAACACCACAGAACAAAATGCTAGCACAGGCTTCCAGTATCCGTTGTTTCAGATGCTGCACATCTCACATCTTCACAGCATAGACAATTGCCCCAAAGATAAAAGTCTAAGGGGGTCAGATCGGGAGACCTTGGTGGCCAGTCAACTGGCCCACGACAACCAATCCACTTTCCAGGAAACTGTTCATGTAGGAATGCTCAGATCTGACACCCATAATGTGGTGGTGCACCATCTTGCTGGAAAAACTCAGGGAACATGCCATCTTCAGTGCATAAAGAGGGCAACACATCATCATGTAGCAATTTCAGATATCCAGTGGCATTGAGGATTCCATTGATGAAGAATGGCTCCACTATCTTTATACCCCACATAGCACACTATACCATCAATTTTTGTGTCCCAACAGTCTTGGAGGGATCTATCCACTGTGGATTAGTGTCAGACCAATAGCGGTGGTTTTGTTTGTTGACGTCACCATTCACAAAAAAGTTTACCTCATCACTGAACATAATGTTCTGTGTAAACTGAGGGTCCTGTTCCAATTTTTGCTTTGCCTATTATGCAAATTCAGTGCGCCGATCTGGGTCATCCTCGTTGAGATGCTGCAGCAGCTGGATTTTGTAAGGGTGCCATTTGTGAGTAGCTAATATTCGCCGAAGGGATGTTACACTGATGTCACTCTCCAGTGACATGCGGCGAGTGCTATGGCTGTGGGCTCTTGGTGAATGAAGCTAGGACAGCCACTGATGTTTCTTTATTTGTGACAGTTTTCTTGCATCCACATTTTGGCAAATCCAACACTGAACCTGTTTCACGACATTTGGCAAGCAGTTTGCTAACTGTAGCATGGGATATGGGTGGTCTCCTAGGGTGTCTTGCATTGAAATATGCTGCAATGACCCGGGTACTGCATCACCAGACATCAACACAATTTCTCACGTGTTAACCTCTGCAACATATCAGTGGCTGTAAACAAAAAGAAACTTGTAAATAACTCATAAAAGAATAAAGTTATGTTAAAACCATTGTTTTTCTTGTTAAATTCTCATTAAGTTTGATGTGTTACATGACCCTCTTCCCATTGGAAAAAATAAAGTTGGAACCAAAATGGCTGACTTCAAAATGGCCGCCATGGTCAACACCAACAAACAGGAAGTTGATATAACCAACCATTCCCATTTTATTTAGGTGTATCGATATAAATGGCCCACCCTGTAAAACAGAGCGTCTCCAAAACCTGCAGGATTTAATGAAATCTCAAGACTACCAAGGGATTCTGGAGTGAAAAGTGCTGCACAGTATCAGAAAGCTTGGTCTCAGTCACAGATTATAGATCCTCCAACAAGATAATGACACAAAACACACAGCTAAAAACCTCCAGGCTAAAAATAAAGCATTGGACTTTTCTGAAGTGGCTTATATGAGCCTTGATCTAAATCATGATGAATATCTGTGGAAGGAGCTGAAACATGCAGTCTGGAGAGGGCACCATTCAAACTTGAGGCAGCTGGAGTAGTTTGCTCATGAGGAGTAGACCAAATTACCTGTGGACAGGTGCAGAAGTCCCATTGAGAGTTACAGAAATCATAAGTATGGAAGGATTGCCTTAAGAGGTTGTGCAAGAAAATATTGAGTTGATGGTACCATCATTTTTTTCAAGGCCACTTCTGCATCTCATCAAGGAAAATGTCAGTTGACTCATTATAAGGGGACACATCTAAGTGGAAAGGGGCGTAAGTGTAAACTCTAAAAACTGCTATATTTAAGTATAAAACTGCTATAATTAATTGGCTCAGTGTAGAAAAAGTCAAAGCCAAGTTAAATAAACTGAATGTGAACAAGGCTCCAGGTCCTGATTGTATACACCCAAGAGTTCTTAAAGAGCTCAGCTCGGTTATCTCTGTGCCTCTGTACATGATATTTAGAGATTCCCTTGTGCCTGGTATAGTACCAGGGGACTGACGCAAATGTAGTTCCCATCTTCAAAAAGACTCCAAGTCTTGCCCAGGTAATTATAGACCAGTAAGTTTAACATCTGTTGTGGGAAAAATGTTTGAGGGGCTAATAAGGGACTATATACAGGAGTATGTGGACAAATACAATATTATTAGTGATCGCCAGCATGGATTTACTAAGGACAGAAGCTGTCAGACCAATCTGATTTATTTTTATGAAAAGGTGAGTAGAAGTCTGGACAGCGGGGCGGCTGGTGATATTGTGTTTTTGGACTTTGCAAAGGCATTTGACACTGTCCCGCATAAGCGTTTGTTAGGTAAATTAGAATCCATTGGGTTAGAGATAACAGTATGTAATTGGATTAAAAACTGGCTGTTGGATCATACTCAGAGAGTGGTGGTAAATGACTCCTACTCTGAGTGGTCCCCGGTTGTGAGAGGTGCCCCAGGACTCAGTATTGGGTCCTCTCTTATTTAATGTATCTATTAACGATATAGTGGAAGGGATCAATAGCACGGTTTCGATTTTTGCAGATGACACCAAGCTATGCAGGGTAGTGCAATCTATGGAAGATAGTCATAAATTGCAAGCAGTACTGAACACACTGAGTGCTTGGGCATCCACTTGGTAAATGGGGTTCAATGTGAATAAATGTAAGGTTCTGCATCTGGGTAGAAATAATCTACAGGCATCATATGTCCTAGGGGGAGAAAAACTTGGAGAATCACTTGTTGAGAAAGATCTGGGCATTCTTGTAGATCATAGACTACAGAGCAGCATCCAGTGTCAATCAGCTGCATCTAGGGCAAGTAACATATTGACGTGTATTAAAAGAGGCATGGACTCGCGGGACAAGAATGTAATTCTACGCCTGTACAAAGCATTGGTGCGACCTCACTTAGAATATGCTGTTCAGTTCTGGGCCCCAGTTTATAGAAGAGATGTAATGGAACTAGAGAGAGTACAAAGACGAGCAACCAAACTTATAAGAGGAATGGAGCATCTTAGTTATTAGGGGAGGTTAGTAGAATTGAACTTATTTAGTCTTGAGAAAAGACAGCTTCGGGGGACATGATTAATTTATTTAAATATATAAATGGTCCCTACAAAAAGTATGGGGAAAAATTATTTCAAGTGAAGCCCCCTCAAAAGACAAGTGGGCATTCCCTTCGACTAGAGAAAAAAGGATTCAATCTCCAGAGGAGAAGAGCGTTCTTCACTGTAAGAGCTGTGAATCTGTGGAATAGCCTGCCTTAGGAGTTGGTCAAAGCAGGAACAGTAAAGTGTTTCAAGAAAGACTTAGATATCTACCTTGAACGAAAGAATATTAATACATACGTAGCCATGTAAAATTCTGGATCCTGGCTGCTGGAGGCTCTGGGGTCAGAGATAGGGTCTCCACAGGAGCAGATTGGTTCTTGCCTTGTGGGTTCCAGGGCATTAACTAGAGGTTAGGCTGGGCTTAAATACTTGTCTCCCTCCCTTCACCCACATTTTCCCCACCCTTGGTTGAACTTGATGGACACATGTTTTTTTTCAACCGTACTAACTTTGTAACTATGTAATATGTAACAAAAAAAATAGTGTAAAGTTAAGCAGAGCTTTCTAAGCACATACCAGATCCATTGATAAATCTGGTGCATTTTTTTGACTAAATTCACACTGTCTATTAGACCATATTAATAATTCTGCCCCTATATTTTAAGTGGTGAAGTAAGCAAATATTTCAGATGCTAATTTTAAGGTTTATTTTTGCTTTAGTTTGCAAACTACATATGTGTATTGAAGTACAAATATTTTCTTACCATGTATCCTTTTGTCCCTAAAACGTTCCCTTATGTGGACACATTTTTAATTATTGCTTCTTAATCTGTGAGGTGCCCAGAAATATTAAATTAAAAAGTTCTATGAATGCAGGCATTGCAAATGTGTTGTACCTACAAGTTCTTCTGAGACATATACAAAAATAAGCCATAGATGTTGACTTGGTCTAAGTTCCTCATATCTCAATCTGTTTGGACATCTCTGACATGTACTAGATAAACAAATCTGATCCATGAAGACCTCACCTCATTACAGTATTTAAAACATCTGTTAATGTCTTGGTGACCAATACCACAGGACACCTTCAGAACAGTACTGTCTTAACAGCATTGTTTTCCTCCAGGCATAGCAATGCATTTGACCTATGTCTAGATACACGTCGTCACACTAGGCCATGCCTCTAGCCACACCCAAACATGACACCACATAAGGCCATGGCTCTTATCACTACCAAGCACTCCAATATCATCACGCCACCTATGTTGGGGCAAGCCTACAAGACTAATTGGCAGAGCCGATGACCCCACCATGTTTTTAACTGTTTTCACATCTTAAGAGCACACAAGCAGTTAAATAAGCAGTTCTGACCAAAGGATCCAGGGCATGTGTCCTGGATTCCCCGGACATACATTTAGCACCTGGTGCCCCTATGCTTGTGGGGCCCCCAGGCAACTGTCTAGTGTGCCCAATGGATGTTAGCCCTGCTTCAAAGGTGTTGTGAACTCCATGCTTTGAGAGGTTTGAGAGGTTTTAACAAAATATGGGAAACCTACAATATACCTATAATATTAGGCAGCTGGTGTTAATGCTATGGCTGACCGGTGTATAGTTATACTTGTTATAAATTCTGATCTTTCTCCATCTTCTCTCTTGTTTTACTCTTTTTCAGAATGGAACCAGTTTCCATGTCTTTGACCAAGGCAGGTTTGCCAAGGAAGTCCTACCCAAGTACTTCAAGCACAATAACATGGCCAGTTTTGTTAGGCAGCTAAATATGTGTAAGTGTACAAGCTTGGGCTAAGTAAAGTTACTTGCATTGCTTTTGCCTTCCATAATTGGGGAATTGCCTCTAAAAAAAATCTTATTTATTACTTTCTTCTCCATGGAAGATGGGACATAGTTGTTACTTTCATTGTCTGTCTGGGGCACATTTATAAACTAATGTTTCTGGATTTTATGTGGAGTAAAAAATTATTTTCATAGCATGATGTCACCACTTTTTGTATGTTCTTCTTTTGACCAACTGTTTCAGTTTGGAATATAACCAAAGCCATAGCAGGCCAGCTATACACTGTACGACCATTGACTTAGAGTGAAATTGATATATCATTATCTTGGCCTAGTTTCTGTGAATATGTATTTAACCCCTTAAAGACTGCCCACTGTCTGGCGGTACATGCACTGTGTCGCCATCGCCGCTAGAGGGGGTTTGTGGCTCCCAGTGCAGCAGCTACGCTAGGACCTGACTAACAGCTCCGTTCCTAGAGCAGTGTATAGGAGTATGCTAATAAATGATTAAATGTAAAAAAAATTGTACAAACAGGATTAAAAAAAAGTTAAAAAAGTAAAAAGTGTGGAAAAAAAGTATTTAATAAAAAACTTATTGTGCATACATTACACATGAAAGCAAAAAAACTACACATTAGGTATCTATACAACCGCAATAACCTGTAGAATTAACGGTTATTTAGTGTGAAATGTGAATCGTGTAAAAAATAATAAAAATAAATGTTCAAACTGCAAAAAAAATTTATATGTATACTCAATTATATGTATAGTCATAAAACAATTGCGTCACTGAAATAATAAAAAAGTTATTACTCCTGAAAAACAGAAAGGCAAAAACTGAAAAATTTAGCCTAATGCTTGAAGGGAACCTGTGACATAGGTTATGCCACCTTGCAGAGGACAGCACAAGCTAGTGACAGACTTGCTGTTTCCAGCGCTGTGTCCCTTACTTTGTGAGATGCAGGAGTTTCAGAACATTTAGGGTGACATGTATGAACATTGACGCCCACACCTCAATTAAATTGCGCAATAGTAGTGTAGAATGCGCCAGAATGTATGATCCTGTTCTTCTGCATGACATACATTGGGCGACCTGTTCTAGCAGTGACGCTCCTAGTTTTGGTGTCCTCCAGTCATAAATGTGTAGAATCATACGGATGTGGTGCTCCTACATCTTAGGCGCAATACAAAGTGCTGCAGGCGCCTTATAATGCAGCTAAGTTTGGAGTGCGTCTGATTATAAATCTAGTGAACAGGGCTGCAACAGTTTTTGGGCTGAATTGACACCAGAATACTGGTGCAGCCCTGTACATACATGTCACCCTTAATGCTCACATCTGGCAGTTTTCAGCCTGCTCTCCAAGAAAACAGTCTACATACCAAAGTACTAGGTTGAATCAGTCGCGTTTTGCGGGACTAAAAATAAGAGAGGAGGGGCTAGGCACAGGATGGCAGGTCATGAATTAAGTGGACTCTGTTCTTCGAGAATAGGCTGAAAACTTGATTTGAGCATTTAGGGTCACATGTATGAAAACTGTCTAGGTCTAAAACTCACTTTGTTGCCCATAGCAACCAATCACAGCACCCCTCTCATTTTTCCAGAGCACTATATGAAATGAAAGGGGAACTCTGATTGGTTGCTACGGGCAACAAAGTGAGTTTTAGACCTAGACAGTTTTCATACATGTGGCCCTTAATGCTCTGAACCTCTTGCATTTCAGGAGGTCTGTCATTAGCTTGTGCTGTCCTCAGAAAGGGTGGGATAACCTATGTGACAGGTTCCCTTTAAGGGGTTAATATGTTTGCTAGGTATATTTTACTATAAAAAGTCATTTGAAAGATGTATTCCATACATGCCAACTCTCCCGTTTTTTGGCGGGGGGTCCCGCTATTTGGGGTCCCCCTCCCGCCCTCCCGGGGAGTTGGCATTCCTCCCGCCGCCTGCAGGCGGCGGGGGTCCTTTAAATTACCGCGGCGCAAGAGTAGCGCTGGGGCGCTATTCTTGCAGCGCCGGACCGCTCCTACAGGCGGGTGAAGCGGCCGCAGCGGCCGCTCACCCGCCCGCGGTCTCACTGTGCGGGAGGAGGCAGGAGGGATCGCTCCCTCCTCCCTCCTCCCCCTGTAATGTACGGCGCCGGTGTGTGCGCCGTACATACAGTTCAGCGGCGCAGGGGGAAGTGACGCGCGGCTGCAGGGGAGTGACGCGCGGCTGCTCTCACTTCCCCCTGCGCCGCTGAAGAGATCGGGCAGGAGCTGGCCGCGCTGCAGGAGCCTGGTGAGGTAAGTGGATTTTAAATTTTTTTATTTTTATTAGCTTTAGGGGCTCTACCTGGCAACAATGGGGGCATCACCTGGAAACAATGGGGGCACTACCTGGCTAACAGATGGGGCACTACCTGGCTAACAGATGGGGCACTACCTGACTAACAGAGAGGGCAACTACCTGGCAACAAAGGGGGCCTACCTGCAACAGAGGGCACTACCTGGCTAAAAGATGGGGGCACTACCTGGCTAACAATGGGGGCACTACTTGGCTAACAGATGGGGCACTACCTGGCTAACAGATGGGGCACTACCTGGCAACAAAAGGGGGCACTACCTGGCAACAAAGGGGGCACTACCTGGCTAACAGATGGGGGCACTACCTGGCTAACAGATGGGGGCACTTCCTGGCAACAGAGGGGACATCTACCTGGCAACAGAGGGGACATCTACCTGGCAACAGAGGGGACATCTACCTGGCAACAAAGGGGGCACTACCCGGCAACAAAGGGGGCACTACCCGGCTAACAGATGGGGGCACTACCTGGCAACCAATGGGGGCACTACCTGGCAACCAATGGGGGCACTACCTGGCAACCAATGGGGGCACTACTTGGCTAACAATGGGGGCACTACTTGGCTAACAATGGGGGCACTACTTGGCTAACAATGGGGGCACCTACCTGGCTAACAATGGGGGCACCTACCTGGCTAACAATGGGGGCACCTACCTGGCTAACAAAGGGGGGCACCTACCTGGCTACAAATTTGGCTCTACCTGGCTACAGAGGGGGCATCTACTTGGCCACCAGCGGGCACCTACCAGCCCGTAAGGGGCACTACCTGGTTATGGGGGGCTACTACCTGGCTATAAGGGCATCTACCTGGCTTTCTTCCAAAGCCGTTATGCAGTTAGGTGGAGTGGGTGTGGCTTTTTGAAGGGGCGTGGCATACCGACAAGATGGGCGTGTCCATGCTACGCGGCCCACTAGGGTCTCCTGCTTTTTCATTTTCAAAAGTTGGCAACTATGATGTATTCCCATCTGAGACATTAATAGCATATTTACAGCTCTATGAAGCTAAATATTATACATTGACCCCTAAGAAATTGGAAAAAATTATGTGTATAGCTTTTTTTTGTTTGATTGTTTTCTGCAGAATCTCCCGTATTGAACAGCACCATTTTATACAGTGAATAAAATGACACTCTTTTAGAATACTATCACAAAATGAGTCCAATATCCTAAACAAGCTGTATACCTCATAAGCCAGCAGCCTCAACATATGCCCTTTCCACGGCTTTTAAACTTTATACGATATTCAGTGGTAGACCTATTCATTAAGTATTTTGTATTTATTATCCAAAAATAATGTCCATAATACGTAAGACAATATTGAGTATCATTTAAAAATATTAGAAGAAAAAACGGCTTTGGGAAACTTAGATTTACGAGTTAGTCTATAACCTCCATATAAGCATGCAAAGATCCGATTCCGGATAGCACTGAGACGCTGAACACCGGGCGAGATGCACACCTGCGACGTTTCGAAGAAATACTTGAAAAAATACTTGAAAAAGAAGGAGTATTCCTTCGAAACGTCGCAGGTGTGCATCTCGCCCGGTGTTCAGCGTCTCAGTGCTATCCGGAATCGGATCTTTGCATGCTTATATGGAGGTTATAGAGTAACTCGTAAATCTAAGTTTCCCAAAGCCGTTTTTTCTTCTAATATTTTTAAATGATACTAAATATTGTCTTACGTATTATGGACATTGTTTTTTGATAATAAATACAAAATACTTAAAGGGGTTTTGCCACAATCTCATTTCATACCTCCTGCATCCAACTCTTCAGCTCTGTGTGCTCAGAAGGGGACATGTGTGATTTGTTTGAATTGCTTATCATGTGACCCAGGAGGATGACATCACCAAGCCTTTCATATCTCTAGTCAAAGAAAGGTTTGTTTATTTGAAAAATTGTATGTAGTTACAATGTAGCTCAGAGGTAAAACTTTTGCCTCCAAGCACAAGGGTCCTAGGTTCAAATCCCTGCAGGAATCAAACCTGTGGATTTTTTTCTCTTTATCAATGCACAAACCTGATTGCGGTATCTTTTTTTTAGTTTATTTGCACTTTTTGACTAAGGAGGACAGAGGACAGGAGTAGAAGGACAGCACCTGGGGTTTGAACACTCAGTAGCTGCCTGAGAGGAGAGGTGATGTCTGAGCATGTGCGACCAGGACTGAAGAACTCACAGCCCTGGTCGTATCCCCTGGAGATGAGCTGTAAACAATGGATCACTAAAGGAGCAGCTAAAAAAAAAACAGTCCAGAATTTTTAATAATGACGAATGGGGAAAATGTTTATTATTTAATTTACAAACTTCCCACGTCAATTTTACTTTGTGGCAAAACCCCTTTAATGAATAACTCTTTTAGAATACATCAAGCCCCTTATGGATATGTTTTGGGATTATTTTAGGAGAATTTTATGGCATGTACCTGAAACGTGCTCAGAATGGACACAGCCTACATTTTGTTTGATTATATTTTTATTTTCAGATGGATTTAGAAAAGTAGTGAATATTGAACAGGGAGGACTAGTGAAGCCAGAGAGAGATGACACAGAATTTCAGCATCTGTACTTCCTCCAGGGCCATGAACATTTGCTGGAACACATCAAGAGGAAGGTAAGTCAGTTTACGCCTATATACAATAGGAATTAAAATAGTGTTAACAGCTTTCTAAGATAATGTTATATTTTTATCCTAATAGTTTCTGTCTTTTTTATCATTTATCACATCAAATATGCTATGTGAGTAAGTTTGATCTATAAAACTTACTTTACAAAGGAGAGAAAATAGAGAGACAGAATTGCACCCACTAAACAACCCCCATAGTGATCATAGCAAAAGAGAACTTCTAATTTCATAATTTCATATGTGGCTTTACTCCACCCCTGAGAAACCGTCTTATCATTCACCAGCAGTGATAACAGTCATGACAGTCATTTCCCCTGTTTTTAAGGAGTCACAGGATTGAGAACACCTATTAGGGTATGTTCACACTGCGTAATTGTAGGGTGCTTTTCACTGCGTTTTTGCGCTTCAATATGCCCGAAATGTGCCACACAATTATCATAAAGACCTATGAATTACCTCCATCTCCCCTGGCATACAATACGCACATATTGTACGCCAGGAGAGAGAAGTGACATGTCCCTTCTTCACAGCGCTTGCACCGTTGATAGTGATGGTAAATGGGGCCAGCATTCTCCGCGCTTTAGAAGTATGTGCTGACCAGTGCGTACTTCTAAAACACCCGACGCAGTACACGCCACAATACACCGTGTGAACATACCCTTACATGTTATTTTTGATGATATGGAAATATACATCTGTCATATTCTAATTGAAAACAGTTCTCACAAAAATGCAGTTGGACAATGATATTTGGGCCAGTCATAGTACAGGGAATCAAGTGCTTTGGTCCTTTAATTCCATCAATTAGAATCTTAGCACCCTGACAATTGATCATCCAAGTCAAAATGTATTTTATCTTTGTATAATGAAAAGCTGTGTAACCTTTCTTACATACTTTGTCAGTGGATCCACCATTTTCACATCTGTCTTTCTGGCAGTAAAAGAAACATTCTTCTGAATCTCAGACCCGTTCTTTTACATTTATTACACTGTTTTACTATTGGTAATTTTCTGCTCCCTAAACATGTCGGCACACAGTTGGACTAGATCAGAAAAGGTTTTCGACCACTTAATGTAAATGAATGAATGATTCTATTCATGTTATCCAAAAAAAAGATGTGCAACATTTTAGCTTAGTGCGAGCTTTTCTTAAAGGGAACCTGTCAGGTGGTTTGTGCTGCCCTATCTGAGAGCAGGATGTGATTGAGGAGAGAAGCCGATCTCTGTGATACATGGGTTTATATAATATGAAGCAGGATTTCTGAGTAAAAAATAGAGAAAAAAAATAAATTAAAAGTCCTGCTTACCCCACCCACATACAGTGATTGACAAATTGCTCTGTATACACAGTGATACAGAGAAAGCTGTCAATCACTGTAAGTGGGCAGGGACAACAGGACTTTCACTGTCACTTAAAAGGACTGTCTCACCATGCTGTTTCACAGAATCACAAGCCAGCTTGAGACTCACACTTTCTGGTTAGACTGTTGGTGGATCTATATCAGTGATTTACTTCTCAGTTCTACTAGTCCTAGCTAATTTCATTCCAGTGACATGAATACAGGAGGTTTATAATATGTAGTACACAAAGCTACAGAGCTCTAAGGGTTGAAACTTGTCATTAACTTAGGTAAACAAGCTAATGTGCTACAAATAAGACTCAGCAGAGTCTGACAGCAGCTTGGAGCAATCAGAGAAAGGAAAGAGCAGAGAGGTGGTCGGTAACCAAGAGAAACTTGTGTACACTGAAGTTTGCTTTGTTAATCCCTGAACAGAGCAAAATCAAAACAGCAATGTATTTGGTAATAGTCTTCATTTTATTTTCTCTACATGTTAAAAACTAATCATTGTGGTGAGAAACCTAATTTGTGGAGTCCACTCTGTATTTTCTCTCCTTTTTACTCTGAAATCCTGCATACAAACCTAAACATTACAGAGCTCAGCTTCTCTCCCTCTATCACATTCTGCTTTCAGATAGGACAGCATAAACCACTTGAAAGGTTCCCTTTAAGCATATGAAATCACATATGGGCCACAAATTAAAAAAAAAAGCTTTGAAGGGATGTTGTGGTCGCTTGACTCTTTTTGGATTTAATCATTGGATTTCCTGTAGACAGCTTTGAATCCAAGAAATGTATACAGGATGATGTCCTGATGACTCCTGTACAAACACTATTATGAGCTATGAGCCTTTTTTATGGCATTGTTACTAATCTTTTTTACTATTAAAACAGGTCCTATCCTGACATTTTTCAGGTCCTATGGAGAAACTTATGGCAAAAAAAAAAATGCCAGAAAAACCACCCTATATAAAGTGTGCTGCAATTGGAAAAAGGCACCAAAAAACTTACCCAAAACACGTTGGGCCTTTATGTATGAAAACTGTCCAGCAGTAAGACTTTCTTTGTTGCCCATAGCAACCAATCAGAACCCAGCTTTTATTTTCCCAGACCCCTATATGAAATTAAAGCTGAGCTCTGATTGGTTCCTATGGGTAACAGAGACCATCTTGCTTCTAGACAGTTTTCATACATAAGGTCCTTTGTATGTTGTGCATTTTATATTTCACAAAAGATTTTAAAGTGGCTTCTGGATGCGAGAGAAAACACCAAAATGCAATGTGGAAAAACAGCCTTAACTTGACATCTAAGGAATTCAAGTCATTGACAGCAAACAAATATCTTGAAATAGTCAGCAACTGAAAGTAGGATATTGAATGTATAACTTAACTCAATGCGTGAAGACATCACTTGCCATCACAATTACCATGTCATAAACATGTGAGCAGAGATTAAACCAGAGCACCCTGAAAAACGGGAAAATGACATCTCAAGGCACAATAAAAAAACACTCTACATTATGTCTACATAAAGATGGACAATTTCTTTAATAAAACAAAAAGAAAACAGGTAGACGTTCACCGGAAAGCTGAGTCCAAGCAAAATCCACATATGCTCCTTCAACACACGGTGCAGGTCAGAGATGGATATCCGGCTATAGAATCCCAACAACGTAATATAGAATACTGACGAAACTCCGGCACTCGTGCTCATGGCCACTTGTTGGGCTTGAAACGCGTAATCTTATTCAGAGTACATGTGATTTTAACCTTGTTTTTAACCGTCTCCAATAAAGTTCAAGATTCATGTTTTCACCATTTTTCTGAGCACGAGTGTCGGAGTTTCTTCAGTATTCAATTTTTTTAATACTTTATTTAGTTTCACTGTATGTATGAGGGTCGCAGAGCATTGCATTTCCCTGCATTCATAACTACACATAAATTGTGTCATTCTGTGCAGGTGTCTGTAGTGAAAAGTGAGGAGCCAAAACTTCGGCATGAGGATGTGAGCAGACTACTGTATGAGGTGCAGAGCCTGCGGAGTCAGCAAGAGAACACAGAGTGCCAGATGCAAGACATGAAGCAGTGAGTAGTGCCTGCGGAGGCATGAAATATTATTATAGGACCCGGTGATTGCTCAACCTATTCAGACCCGAACTTATTCAATTATCTACATTCCTCTTATTTCACTCCACCCTCTATTAGGCTATGTCTACACTGCATCAGAGAAAAAACGGCCCCAAAAGCGGCCGTTCTCTCTCTGATGCAGGACCGCGGCTTTGTCACGCTTTGTGCAAAAGCCACGGCCGCTTCTCGTTTTCCCGACGTCCCCCATACAATAGCATTGTATGGAAGACGTCAAGAAGACGAGAAGCACCGGCGTATTATACAACATGTTGTATAATACGCCGGTGCCGAAAGACGGGCCGAGAAACGACGAGCTGTGTAGACAGCAACTCGGCGTTCCGCTTGCCGTCTAGGGCGCCACACTGACGCGTGTATCGGCGGCGCTTTTTAAAAACGAAAAGCGCCGGAGATACGATCGTAATCCTGTGCCGTGTGGACATAGCCTTATACACATTTAAAATAGCTTGGCCAAGATTGTGAGTTACCTTAACAAATCTAAGTTCGAATTCATTGAATAGATTCAGCCAACATCTCAATTCAGATATTGCCTCACTTCTAAGGCTATGTCTACACTGCAGTGGACAAAAAACGACCTGAAAACTAATTACTAAAAACGTTCATGAAACTGAGTTTTCTGTCCACTGTCTGTCAAAAGCAGCTGAAAAAACGTCAGTTTTTTGGCGCGTTTTTTGTTTTTTGGTGCGTTTTTTGAAGCTTTTTTTGGAGCGTTTTTTGAAGCGTTTTTTGGAGCGTCTTTGCTCTGCTTTTTAATGTATGCACAAATTAAGCCATTGGATGTAAACTACACCCTACAGGTGGAGTTAACATGTTAAGTAGTCACTTCCTTTAGATCACTGTAGCCATTGTGAGCTCATTGTCCTTTGTGTGCTGCTGCGTGCTACTACTTTATTAAATTTTGCACCAGATTCTTGCACCAAAATCCACAAAAACCCACATTATTTTTCCATATACCAAAATAACTGTATTAGTGTCAAAATCTGTAAAGAAAAGGATTTTAGCGCCAAAATCCTAAAAAAACCTCATTATTACGCCAAATTACATAAAAAAAAAATATTTTTAGTGTCAGAAGCGAGATCACTTTATTAGCGCCAAAATGTTTAAAGATATTGATCTTAGCGGCGAAATCCGTAAAAAAAACGGATTCTGGCGCCGAAATCCATAAAAAACGTATTTTTAGCGCCAGAAGCAAGATAACTGTAATAGCGCCAAAATATGTTCAGTAAAGGATTTTAGTGGCAAAATCCGTAAAAAAAAACGGATTCTGGCGCCAAAATTCATAAAAAACGTATTTTTAGCGCCAGAAGCGAGATAACTTTATTAGCGCCAAAATATGTTAAGAAAAGGATTTTAGCACCAAAATCCGTAAAAAAAACGGATTCTGGCGCCAAAATCCGTAAAAAAACGTATTTTTGGCGTCAGAAGCGAGATAACTTTATTAGCGCCAAAATATGTTAAGAAAAGGATTTTAGCACCAAAATCCATAAAAAAACGGATTCTTGCGCCAAAATCCGTAAAAAAAGTATTTTTAGTGTCAGAAGCGAGATCACTTTATTAGCGCCAACATTTTTAAAGATATTGATCTTAGCACCGAAAACCGTAAAAAAACGGATTCTGGCGCCGAAATCTGTAAAAAACGTATTTTTAGTGCCAGAAGCGAGATAACTTTATTAGCGCCAAAATATGTTCAGTAAAGGATTTTAGTGGCAAAATCCGTAAAAAAAACGGATTCTGGTGCCAAAATCCGTAAAAAAACGTATTTTTGGCGTCAGAAGCGAGATAACTTTATTAGCGCCAAAATATGTTAAGAAAAGGATTTTAGCACCAAAATCTGTAAAAAAATGGATTCTGGCGCCAAAATCCGTAAAAAACCGTAATTTTGGTGTCAGAAGCGAGATAACTTTATTAGCGCCAAAATTTTTAAAGATATTGATCTTAGCGGCGAAATCCATTAAAAAAACGGATTCTGGCGCCAAAATCCGTAAAAAACC
Organism: Phyllomedusa bahiana; assembly: GCA_025379985.1. Taxonomy (NCBI): domain Eukaryota; kingdom Metazoa; phylum Chordata; class Amphibia; order Anura; family Hylidae; genus Phyllomedusa; species Phyllomedusa bahiana. The sequence continues at coordinate 93,724 of JAODAL010007664.1, forward strand.
TATTTTTAGCGCCAGAAGCGAGATAATTTTATTAGCGTCAAAATATGTTCAGTAAAGGATTTTAGTGGCAAAATCCGTAAAAAAAAACGGATTCTGGCGCCAAAATTCGTAAAAAAACGTATTTTTAGCGCCAGAAGCGAGATAACTTTATTAGCGCCAAAATATGTTAAGAAAAAGATTTTAGCATCAAAATCCGTTAAAAAACGGATTCTGGCGCCAAAAGCCGTAAAAAAAACCTTATTTTTGGCATCAGAAGCGAGATAACTTTATTAGCGCCAAAATGTGTTAAGAAAAGGATTTTAGCACCAAAATCCGTAAAAAACGGATTCTTGCGGCAAAATCCGTAAAAAAAAACATATTTTTGGCGTCAGAAGTGAGATAACGTTATTAGCGGCAAAATCTGTAAAAAAAAATATTTTAGTGCCAAAAAAACGTAAAAAAAGGATTCTTGCGCCAAAATCCATAAAAAATGTCTTTTTGGCGTCAAAAGCGAGATAACGTTATTAGCGGCAAAATCTGTCCAAAAAAATATTTTAGTGCCAAAAAACGTAAAAAAAACGGATTCTTGCGCCAAAATATGTAAAAAAAACCTTATTTTTGGCGTCAGAGGCGAGATAACGTTATTAGCGGCAAAATCTGTCCAAAAAATTATTTTAGTGCCAAAAAACGTAAAAAAAAGGATTATTGCGCCAAAATCCATAATAAACCCCGTATTTTTTGGCGTCAGAGGCGAGATAACGTTATTAGCGCCAAAATCTGTAAAAAAAAATTATTTTAGTGCCAAAAAACGTAAAAAAAACGGATTCTTGCGCCAAAATCCGTAAAAAAACGTATTTTTGGCGTCAGAAGCGAGATAACGTTATTAGCGGCAAAATCTGTAAAAAAAAATTATTTTAGTGCCAAAAAATGTAAAAAAACGTTTTCTTGCGGCAAAATCCGTAAAAAATTTATTTTTGCCGTCAGAGGCGAGATAACTTTATTAGCACCAAAATCTGTAAAAAAAATTATTTTAGTGCCAAAAAATGTAAAAAAAATGGATTCTTGCGCCAAAATCCGTAAAAAAAACGTATTTCTGGCGTCAGAAGCGAGATAACTTTATTAGCGCCAAAATATGTTAAGAAAAGGATTTTAACACCAAAATCCATAAAAAAACGTATTTCTGGCGTCAGAAGCGAGATAACTTTATTAGTGCCAAAATATGTAAAGAAAAGGATTTTAACACCAGAATTCGTAAAAAAACGGATTCTGGCGCCAAAATCCGTAAAAAACGTATTTTCAGCGTCAGTAGCGAGATAACTTTATTAGCGCCAAAATATGTTTAGAAAAGGATTTTAGCACCAAAATCTGTAAAAAAAAAACAGATTCTGATGCCAAAATCTGTAAAAAAAACCCCATATTTTTAGCGAAAAAAATATGAATTGCGCAAAAATCGTTAGCGACCAAAGCATGATCATTTTATTACAAAAGGTACAAAAAAGGACACATCAGACACTTGTATGCAAATTTGATAAGGATTAACCTTTGTTACACCCATTATAGGTGTAACTTGGGTCTCTGGGAGGGTTTTCATTGAAAAATCGCGGCAAAAAACGCAGCGAAAACGCGCCAAAAAACGCGCCAAAAGACGTCCGGCGCTTTACATAGACTCCTGTAGTAAATTTTCTGCCCTGTTCTGCCGTTTTTTAGAACATGTTGCGAAATACGACCAGTAAAAAAAACGAGCAGACAGCAGGACGTTTTTACAATAGAAGTCTATGGAAGATGATTACATTAGTTTTTTCAGCGTTTTTAGAAAACGCAAAACGCTGAAAAAACTAACGATTTTCTGTGCAGTGTAGACAGAGCCTAAAAGGTTATTCCCATCCCATTGATTAGTTTTAAAAGTGAAGGCAAAGGTAAATAAATGTTCTTCACAAGTAGATTTCTGTTATGATTGTGCTTCCTTTCAAAGTTACAGCAGGTAATCTATCCTTCCTGATAACCAATGGTTTCCTAGGTTACCAACCACCTCTTTGCTTCAGCCAACTAGCCGCCTCCTGCTGATAAAACTTAGCTGCTAAAGCTCAGAGGTGGTTGGTAACCTAGCATATAATCTGTAGACAGGCAGAATAGATGACCTGCTGTATCTTTAAAAAGCTGTAAAATCACAACAGAAAGACATATGTTAATATTGTTTCTTTACCTTTACCTACATATTTATAGCTAATAAATAAAATGGGAATACCTCTTTAATGCATTTACATTTACAGAGCTGCACTTTTGTATTTAGAGGGGTGTTTCCATCTTACATCTTTGATGGTATATCCTATCCTAGCTCGGGAGAGACCTCCTGAAAGTCCCCGATCAGAATGGAGAGTCATTTCCACTTGTGGACAACTCTCCATTCTGTTTTATCAGCATTCGAGATGGGAACACCCCTTTAATCATCTATAGCGAAAGCTGCAAATTAATAAACAACATGTTGCCATAATTTGCAACTAAAGCAGTGCTGAAGTCACTGTAGTAATCATTTTAAATGGAAATACAACGGTAAATCTCTTTTTCCTTAGTCTTTTCAGCAGCACCGCAATATGGGGATTTCTCTGCCCTGCAGACTGATAGGACGTTGGAATTTTTGATGAAATAGTATTTAATGGGAAAGTCTGCAGACTTCATCTCTTGTGTGTAATTTTTAGTTAGTTTGTTAAGACTACGTAAGAATAGGGAGGGAGTTTTGTGCTGCTGAAAGGAGTAAGGGCAAACAGATTTACATTCTAAATCCTTAGCTTCCCTAATATCCTTATCAGCAGCACAATATGGGATGTGGCAAGCAAAGCCCAGGGTGGGCCTCATCGCACTGGTCTCAGGATTGACTTCCAAAAGGAGGCATCATCTGAGCAGATTTCTGAGATTCTGTTGAGTTAAATATACATGTTTGGAGATGACTGCAGAACAGATCTGGTCAATAGGTATCAACAGTCTTTCAGCTGAACTCTGGTACTGTGAGTGTGTAGTAATGCTAGTAACTCGAGTCCTTCTGACTTGTAGATACACTAGATAATGTCTCTAATCCAATGAGAGATGGTGGTCTTAGAGGTCATCATTTCTTTCTTTATACCGGAAAAGGAAATGATGCTTAGCTTTTAATAGACTGTCTGAATGATCCACTTGTCCTATGTTTCGTAAGACAGAAAATATAAAAAGCGGATGGAATTTAGGCACCTTCTTACAGGATACTATTTCATTATAAATTCCATCTGTCCTATCAGTTCACAGGACAGAAAAATCAAGGGATGCACGGGAAACTATAGATATCACGGAGCCATATGTGAAAACCATAATTACAGTTTTTATATGTTTTGTTCTCTGTTTTGTTTCTTCTTTTGCAGTATAAATGTGCGTCTCTGTATTAAGTGTGTAGACTTTAATTAAGTTGTGTTCAGCACTATGTAATTCTAATACTACATGTGGCCATGGCAGCGATGACCCTTGTTTGGATGGAGAGTTTATGTAAGGGTTCGGTGGATTCACTGGACTACCGCAAGCGATGATAGTTAAGCCACACCAGGGAACGGAATCTAAGTAGCCCCCGGTTTTCACTAGAGCCCGCCGCAAAGCGGGATGGACTTGCTGCGGCGTGAGGCTACCAGGTCGTTACCCCTGACGTGACTTGCCTGCGGTGGCGGCCGGGGTATTGCGTGGTACAAAATCATAATCCAAAGGCGTAGTCGGGGACAGGCAGAAGGTCAGGGCAGGCGGCATAGGTTCGTGGTCAGAAACAGGCAGACGGTCAGGGCAGGCGGCAAACAGGCATCAGGAAACGTAGCAAGCGGACTGGTACACTGGTAAACAATACGGACACTAAAGACACACTAAGCTCACTAACGCACACCAACGATCTGGCGCTGGGGGCGTAACCCTTATATAGGACCAGTGCCCGGCACTAAGCCAAGTACCGGGACACTGGCCCTTTAAATCTAGACCAGCTGTCAGACGCGCGCTAGGGGGTGCGCATGCGCACGACGGCCGGGACGGAGAGGAGCAGCATGCACCGGAGCGCGGCCAGGTAAGAGAGTCGGCGTGGGGACGGGGACGGTCGCGGGTGCCCGCGATGCCCGCACCGAGCCCTCAGCAGGCAGGGGAACGGCCGCACCCTTAGGTCTCCCCCTCTTTTTTTTGAAACCTGCAAGGAGATCAGGTGACAGGTTGCTTTCAGGTTCCCACGAATGCTCTTCTGGCCCGAACCCCTTCCAGTCGATGAGAAAGAACCGCTTCCCCCTCACTGTCTTCTGCGCCAGTACCTCCTTGACCTCAAAGATGTTATCAGAGTTGGCCACAGGAGGAGGCGAGACAGATCCACGGGAGAAGCGATTCAGCACCACAGGCTTGAGGAGCGAGACATGGAAGGCGTTCGGGACACGCAGAGTGGGAGGCAAGCGGAGCTTGTAGGAGACCGGGTTAAGCTGACGAAGTACCACAAAAGGGCCCAAATACTTAGGGCCCAACTTGTAGCTGGGTACCTTTAAACGGATGTATTTGGCCAATAGCCAAACCTTATCACCTGGCTTAAATACAGGGTGAGGGCTCCGATACCTATCGACCTGAACTTTAGTACGAGTGGAAGCCCGAAGAAGAGCCTGGCGAGTGACCTGCCAGATTGACTTGATGTCTCGTACTTGGGCATCCACGGCAGGAACGTGACACGAAACGGCTAGGGGGAGAGGCGGGCGGGGATGTAACCCAAACACAATAAAAAAGGGAGCGGCTCCAGCGGACTCTGAGTCTAGGGAATTATATGAAAATTCCGCCCAGGGGAGAAGGTCAGACCAGTTATCCTGACGGGCGGACACAAAATGCCGCAGATAGGTGCCTAAGACTTGGTTGACCCTCTCCACCTGCCCGTTGGTCTGAGGGTGGTACGCAGAAGAAAAGTCCAGCTGAACCCGTAACCGGCCACAGAGAGCCCGCCAGAATTTAGATACAAACTGGACTCCCCTATCAGAGATGATGTGCAAAGGGAGCCCGTGTAAGCGAAAGATGTGGTGGAAAAAGAGCTGGGCTAGCTGGGGTGCCGAGGGTAACCCGGGCAGGGGCACAAAATGAGCCATTTTAGAAAATCTGTCAACCACCACCCAAATGACCGTGTTTCCGGATGAGGCCGGTAGGTCAGTGACAAAATCCATAGCAATATGGGACCAAGGTTTCTCTGGCACCGGGAGAGGCTGGAGCAGACCCGCGGGTCTGAGGCGAGGAACTTTGTTCCGAGCACAGGAGGTACAGGCTAAGACAAAGTCTCTAACATCCTGAGTGAGAGTGGGCCACCAATAGTATCTCGAGATGAGTTGTACGGATTTGCGAATCCCAGGATGGCCAGCTGTTTGAGAAGAATGTCCCCATTTAAGGATTCGAGGCCGCAAAGCAGGACGGACATAGGTCTTCCCAGGAGGTAACTGTTGAAGGTCTACAGGAGCTGCCGAAAGAAGCCGTTCCGGAGGAATGATGTGCTGCAGGGGTGGCTCCAAGCCCACCATGTCGGAGGATCTAGAGAGAGCGTCCGCCCTAATTTTTTCTTCAGCCGGTCGGAAGTGTAGGAGGAAATCAAAACGGGCGAAGAAAAGCGACCATCTGGCTTGATGTGGATTCAATCGCTGAGCAGATTGTAGATATAAAAGATTCTTATGGTCAGTGTGGATCTCTATGGGATGATGAGCCCCCTCCAGCAAGTGACGCCATTCTTCTAGGGCCAACTTTATAGCAAGAAGTTCCCGATCACCGATAGTGTAATTGCGTTCAGCAGGAGTGAAGGTCTTGGAGAAGAATCCACACGTCCGCAATTTCCCCGAGGAGGGTTTCTGAAGAAGAACGGCACCGGTACCAACTGAGGAGGCGTCAACCTCTAAGACAAACGGGCGCTGAGGGTCCAGACGAGAGAGAACAGGAGCGGAGGCAAATACAGTTTTCAGACGTTTGAACGCCTCTTGGGCCTCGGGAGGCCATGACTTGGGGTCGGCACCCTTCTTGGTGAGGGCCACCATCGGAGCCACCAGAGAGGAGAACTGTGGAATAAATTGCCTGTAATAGTTGGCAAAGCCTACAAAACGCTGGATGGCCCGAAGACCCACCGGCCGGGGCCACTGCAGGACTGCAGAGAACTTGGCGGGGCCCATCTGTAGACCTTGGTCCGACACGATATACCCTAAGAAGGGCAGGGAGGTGCGCTTGAACAGGCACTTCTCCAACTTGGCATAAAGTTGGTGGTTTCGGAGACGTCTGAGCACCTGGCGGACATGGTGACGGTGAGTCTCTAGGTCTGGAGAATATATGAGAATCTCGTCAAGATAGACTATCACGCAGATATATAGACGATCCCGAAAGATCTCATTAACGAAGTTTTGGAAGACAGCCGGAGTGTTGCAGAGACCAAATGGCATGACGAGATATTCGAAGTGGCCATCACGGGTGTTAAAGGCTGTTTTCCACTCGTCACTTTTTCGGATACGGATCAGATTGTAAGCACCGCAAAGGTCCAGTTTAGAGTCGGAGCATGCTCTTGTAACCAGGGGAGGACCAGAAGTATCTCAGAAGAGGAACGAGGCAGTACGAGTAGTTTCACTGGTTCCTGGTGTAGCGCCCCGATCTGCAGGATGAGGGGCGCAGTGCAGAACCGAATGGCATCCTTGAGGCATTCGCCGCTGACTGAGGAGACAAACATGGGTTTCTGCAGGGGAGTCACTGGAAGTCGGTACTGGGACACCAGCGCGTGGCTGATAAAGTTACCAGCGGACCCTGAGTTCAGGAAGGCGGTGGCCTGAAAGGTGCTGTCCGGCGAAATTCCACATAGAACAGGAACGGTCAGGCGGGGAGAGGCCGCACTGACACCTAGGGATGCCTCTCCTGTGAGCCCTAGGTGCGGGAGTTTCCCGGGCGTACTGGACAGTCCCCAATGAAGTGGCCGGAACCGCCACAGTAGAAGCATAACTGCCTCAGGCGTCGCTGTGAGCGTTCCTCCTGGGTCAAATGAGCCCTTTCAACCTGCATGGGCTCGTCCTCATGAATGTTTGGCGGAGGAGGTGGAAGGCGTTGAAAGACAGGAGCTAAGCGAGGTAGCCGGCGTGGTCGAGTAGGCTCGCGTTGGAGGCGGAGCTCCTGTTGTCTTTCAGCAAAGCGGATATCGATCCGAGTGGCCAACCGAATCAATTCATCCAGCGAGGTAGGCGGTCCCGACCCGCGAGCTCATCTTTAATGCGTCTGGAAGGCCTTGCCAGAACGATGCCACCAAAGCCTCGTTGTTCCAGTCCAGTTCTGAGGCTAAGGTACGGAACTGAACAGAGTACTGTCCCACAGTGGAGTTGCCCTGACGGAGCTGGAGCAGAGCTGCGGCAGCAGAGGAGGCGCGACCAGGTTCCTCAAAGACGGTGCGGAACCCCTGGAGGAAGGCTTGCAGATTAGCCGTCAGCGGATCTCCACGGTCCCACAACGGGGTGGCCCAGGCCAGAGCTTCGCCCGATAGGAGGCTAATAATGAAGGCCACTTTAGCCCGCTCAGTAGGAAACTGATGACCCAGCATCTCGATGTGGATGGAGCATTGACTGATGAAGCCTCTGCACTTCTTGGGGTCTCCATCATAGCGAGAGGGAAGCGGCAGATGCAGGGAAGGTCCCAGAGTAGGGGCAGGAAGAGCCGAGGCTGCAGGAGCAACAGGTGCAGGCGAGACGGCAGCAGCTGCAGGCGGAGGTAGGCGGGCCGCAAGGTTCTGCATCATGGCCGCGAGCTGGTGGATACGCTGACTCTGCTGGGCGACGGCCGTCGCAATGTTCCGGAGTTCGGGCAGAGGTACCCTGGCGGAATCCATGGCCAGATCGTACTGTAAGGGTTCGGTGGATTCACTGGACCACCGCAAGCGATGATAGTTAAGCCACGCCAGGGAACGGAATCTAAGTAGCCCCCGGTTTTCACCAGAGCCCGTCGCAAAGCGGGATGGAATTGCTGTGGCATGAGGCTACCAGGTCGTTACCCCTGACTTGACTTGCCTGCGGTGGCGGCCGGGGTATTGCGTGGTACAAAATCGTAATCCAAAGGCGTAGTCAGGGACAGGCAGAAGGTCAGGGCAGGCGGCAGACGTTCGTGGTCAGAAACAGGCAAACGGTCAGGGCAGGCGGCAAACAGGCAAGGTCAGGAAACGTATCAAGCGGACTGGTACACTGGTAATCAATACGGACACTAAAGACACACTAAGCTCACTAACGCACACCAACGATCTGGCACAGAGCGCTGGGGGCGTAACCCTTATATAGGACCAGTGCCCGGCACTAAGACAATTACTGGGACACTGGCCCTTTAAATCTAGACCAGCTATCGGACGCGCGCGCTAGGGGGCGCGCATGCGCACGACGGCCGGAACGGAGAGGAGCGGCGTGCACCGGAGCGCGGCCAGGTTAGAGAGCCGGCGTGGGGACGGGGGCGGTCGCGGGTGCCCGCAATGCCCGCGCCGATCGCTCAGAAGACAGGGGAACGGCTGCAGGGGCAGCGGCGCCCGCGGCCCCCATGACAGTTTAATTACCCGGCCAAATATAGTATCCATATTATGACCCCTGCAGTTCTACCTAACTGAACCATTGGGTTCTATGGTGATCTAAGTTTGAGAAATGTGGCAACTGCCATGGTGATTATTTGTGATCACACTGTAACTATTGTTAGCACCGTCCCTTTACTTTTGCTAGGCAGAATGAAGTCTTATGGCGAGAAGTTGTCTCTCTGAGACAAAACCATTCACAACAGCAAAAGATCATCAACAAGGTGAGTGTCAAGACCTTATCTGTGAAGTTTCTGTCTATACATGCTATGTTTCAGCCCCTCAATATAGCAATTTTAAATTTTTAAAAATCACTCTATCAAGTGCCTAAAAAGTAGCATGTATGGACATGGGTGAATAAACTTCACAGATTATTTAATCTGAAGATGGTGCTTCTTCCACTTCTATTGATCATTGAAGGGCTTGGGATTTGTAGTCCAATGCTAGGCGCTTGCACACAATATTTTTTGATTTTTTAAATGCTGTTCCCATTAATATACAGTTAGGCTTTGATGTAGCATACAAGTTCAAAACAACTTTAAATGATTATAACGAAAGCTGGCCATACACATTACATCAATGTAAACTGAACATGCCAAATAATAATATTAATAATAATCTTTATTTATATAGCGCCAACATATTCCGCAGCACTTTACAATATAGAGGGTAAACATACAGTCATTACACATTAAAAGAACTTACAGATGAGACACAAGGTGTGAGGACCCTGCTCGCGAAAGCTTACAATCTATTATGGTGTATGAGGTTAAGAAGTGCTCAGTTTACAATGGTCCAGCCATGTTACATAAATAGGAGGTGGTTTACATAAAAGTTGGGTGACCCTGTCACCCTGACAGTACATCTATATGCCAAATTAGGGTTCAACATGTCAGATTCTGATTCATGCCAGATTTTGTCCTGAAGGGAAATAATCTGCCACCAGAAAAGTCTGTCAGTGGTTTATTCCCCTCTTTCCATTTGGAAAAAGGAGAACCACATCCAAAACAGCGTTGAAAAACCGCCTCTGACAACAGCTTAAAACCCATGTCTGAAATTGCAAAGATGCATCCAAAAACCACGCTTATTGGGGTGATCTTTAGACTTGGATTCCGCGCTGTTTCCAGCTGTGTGATCCCGATTTCGGATGAGAAGTGATATACTTCTTTTAGGACAGATTGGTTCATGCCTTATGGGTTTCATATTCTGAATCAATAAGGGGAAATAAAGTTTTAAAATGACCTATATGATCTATATCTTACGCCATCTTGGCAAAAGATATGGATGAAGGGAGGGATAAAGGTAATTTAATGGACATATGTTTTTTTTCAACCATACTTAGTACATAACTATGTAAGTGTGAGAAACAGACATTATGAGGTCCATAGATTATGTAAAATATCAGAAGTGCAAGTCACATCCTGTTGAAGAAATGGAAAAAGACAACTCAGATTGGTATTGGACAGCTGTAGACATTTGTACCAAACAAAACATAGTGGAAGAACCAACTCACCTATATAACGTTGGGGTGCATAGTCCTCAGTAGTAATCCATTCTCAGACCAACGCTCCAAGATGCACATCAAGTACAGCAGAAGAAAAGTCCAAATGGTCGGCACCAGAATTGCTTAAAACTGGGAATTTTATTGAAAATTATACCAAAAATAGTGCAATAGCAAAAGCATAAAATCAGATGGGCAATGTTGCTATATTGCTGGCATGTTTTGGCCGATGCAACGCCCTTAGTCGTAGCAAAAGTCAGATGAGTTGTTAACCTCTTTAAAGATGCAGAGCACATTTGTACTGCAATCCTGCTGGTTATAAATGGAACTCTCCAGCGACCATAATAACACTGTATAAGAAATTGTTATAAGACAATAACCTTATATCCTTACTTATATATCCTTTCACCATCTCCAAAGGTATAAACGACACATACTAAAATAAGACTGTTGTATGAGGAATAATAGTAGACACTGTTATTATATAGTGATACATATAGGGCATATCGTATTGCAGTTCATATTTACTCTTATAAAGGGAAGCGTGGATATCATAATTAGTTGTTTTCCTGTGGTTATCGATGCATACAAAGGGTGAAAGGTCAGGGAGCTCTGTAACTAACACCTGATTCTGTGCTTTTTCATGACAGTTAATCCAGTTTCTGTTCGGACAACTGCCTCCTGGCCCCTCCAGCACTGGGATAAAGAGAAAGATGTGAGTGCCTGCAGGAGATCACCCCCACTCTGCTCACAAAACTCCCCACCGACAAAATCACAAGCTCAGCGAGGCCCCGAGTGCAGGTCACCTGACCCACTCACCCTAGTGATGGGTGCTGAATGGACCTGCTGAGTCAGATCTGCTGACCACTGGCTTTCAAAATACTGTGTACAAAGTGCCCTCTCAGCTCCTGGGACTATTGTGGGGGCAGAGAGAGAAAGGGAAAAGCATACCAGAAAAGGCAGATAAGCATCATAATCCAATATTGATAACAAGGGTTATGTATGTGAGAGATATGGAAACGTGGAGGTCTTTAAGTTAAACTGAGGAAACTTGAGAGATGGAGCGAAAAAAGACAAAATAATATGAATTCTGTTGTCAGGATATTGGTATTTGTTTGTGGGCCAAGCTTATGATTCTTGTTTTCTCCGTACATTTCTTCACTGGTTGAACTTGATAGACTTATGCCTTTGTGTTTAAGACAGAAGAGGTGTAGCTATATAATGTATAGAGTTAGCCAGGCCCTGGTGCCTGAGGGTACCCAAAGGAAACGTAAGACACCTGTACATATTATAATGACACAGGGTATGTGAGGGCCCTGTTACTGAGTTTACATTGGGTCTGAGGAGCTTTAGGTTACATTTTGGTATGTAACTGTGTTATGAAGGGGGCTAGAGGTATGTATTTAGTAATGGATTTGTGACTGGTTCATAATAAAGTGGGAACTAGAGGAAATACAACAGTCTAAAAGTAGTTATACTTAGGTAGTTTTCCAGATTGTTATAAGGTAGTGATGCAGAATATAATATGAAAAACCAGTTTTACAGGATAAAACCTTTTTCTTGTTGTTACCCAATACGTAGTCAATGTCTATACAAGATTTACTTACAATATGAATCATTGGGACAGTTGCTGTCTTTTCCTTTGTCTTCATGTCAGTAAGATTTCATACACATGTAGAGTTTTCCTTTATTTTTAGACCCCTTATGTTGGATGATGGCAGTTCTCCCCTACCAGTGTCCAAATTTAGCAGGCACCTTCCTGTAGATTCCCTGCATGACCCATATTACATTCAGTCGGTGAGTATTCCCATTATTTGCTTACTTTAACACAGAGACATTTTTGAGAATACATTATAGTATAAAAAAATTCTAAAATTGTCATAAATAGTTATATACAGTAATATATATATATATATATATATATATATATATATATATATATATATATATATTATACACATACATTATCTTACAAAAGTGAGTACACCCCTCACATTTTTGTAAATATTGTATTATAACTTTTTAGAAAACAACACTGAAGATATAACACTTTGATACAATGTAAAGTAGTCAGTGACCACTGCCTTGCTAAAGAAAGTGAGGGTAAAGGTGCTGGACTGGCTAAGCATGTCTCCAGAAAGAAATCCTATTGAGCATCTGTAGGGCATCCTCAAATGGAAGGTGGAGGAGCACAAGGTCTCTAACATACACCAGCTCCACGATGTCATCATGGATGAGTGGGAGAGGATTCCAGTGACTGGAATGAACTCCATGCCCAAGAGAGTTAAAGGGGTTGTCTCATCTCACAGTTTTATAGAGCAAAGCAGCATTATTTCATCCATGCATCCCGCCACTTCCTGGTCAAGCTGTCTGTAATTAGCATAAGAGCTCTGTGTATTCAGACCTCTGCTAATTAGATAAACAATCTCCTGCTAGCAGGTCCAGAGAAGCTTCTGAGCTAAAGTAAACAGTAGTAATTAGTGTCTTTTGTCTGAAAGATCAGATAACACACAGGCTCTCAGGATGCCAGCAGTTCTGTGCTGCTGACCTGTGTGATGACTTCACTCCCTACTATCAGATAGAACAAACAGCAGACGGAGGGCAAACAACAGGTTAGTCACTAGAGAACCAGAGCGCCCTCAGGAGGTGATAAAATCATTTGTAGCTCCTCAACAAAAAAAAAAATGAACAAAGCAATATATTTGGAAAACGTCTTCATTTAGTGTTCTCTACATGTTGAAAGCTAATCTTTGTAGTGAGAAACCCCTTTAAGGCAGTGCTGGAAAATAATGGTGGCCACACAAAATATTGACACCCTGAGCACAATTTGTCCATTTTCACCTAGATGTGTACTCACTTTGTTGCCAGCAGTTTAGACATTGATGGATGTGTGTTAAGTCACTTTGAGGGCACATCATATTTCCACTGTTACACAAGCTGTGCACTGACTACTTTACATTGTATCAAAGTGTCATATTTTCACTGTTATCCCGTGAAAAGCTAGAATACAATATTTAAAAAAATGTGAGGGGTGTACTCACTTTTGTGAGATACTGTACATATACATACCGTATTTTGTGAACTATAATGTAGAGCTAGGGTCGTTTCTCCAGGTGGGTGAGTGGCGCTGTCCGCCCAGAAAAACTGGCCAGCAGTCAGCATGTTTCTCTCCCCATGCTGCAAGGTCTCCCTGTTCTCTGCCATCTCTCCCCATGCTGAGATGTCTCATTTTTATTAATCTATACACCTGCCTACCTACCGAGGGCTATACCTACCTACAGGTGCCCGAGTGTCGGGCCGCGGACGCACTCGTTCCCCTGTGCAGGCAGACTTACCAGGCCATGCTCCTGCTTCCGTGCGGCGTCCCTGCCAGCCGCGGCGTGCGTCCCCGCTCCTTAGGGCGTGCGTGCGCCGGCTTCCTCTGATTTAAAGGACCAGCGTGCCCACAATTGGTTGTTGGCCGGTCGCTGACCCTATATAAGATTTTCACTTCCGGAACGTCCCCGCCGGATCTTTAGTGCCTATTGAGAAAGCGTTCTTGGTGTCTCCGTCTTTACCATGTACCGTACTTCCTTGCCTACGCCTCTCGACTATGAACCTTTGCCGCCTGCCCTGACCTTATTGCCTGTCTCTGACTAAGCCTCGCCTGACGATTCTGTACTGCCCGCTTTGCGGCGGGCTCTGGTGAAAACCGGGTTCTACTTAGACTCCGCTCTCTGGTATGGCTTACGCCATCGCTTGCGCTGGTCCAGCGGATCCACTACCGACCGTCGTGACAGCAAGATCCGGCCATGGATCCCGCCAAGGTACCTCTCCCGAGTGAAGCCGACCTTGCAGCAGTTGTTGCGCAGCAGTCGCGACAGATCGTGCAACAAGCTCAGCAGATAGACCAGCTGATCTCCATGTTTCAGCAACTACTGACGAATCAACAGCAGCTGCCATCTCCACCCGTGGCTACGTCGCCACCTGCTGTTCCACCTGTGACTGTGGGCCCCAAGCTCTGGCTGCAGCTACCGTCAAAATTCGAGGGAGACCCTAAGCTGTGCAGGGGTTTCATCGCCCAGTGCTCCCTTCACATCGAATTGATGGCTGACCAGTTCCCCACGGAACGTTCCAAGGTGGCGTTTGTGGTCAGTCTACTGGCCAGGAAGGCATTGGCTTGGGCTACCCCTCTTTGGGACAGGAGCGACCCAGTGACTGCGGACCTGCAAGCCTTCCTGAAGGAGTTCCGCAGTGTTTTTGAAGAGCTGGCACAAGCATCTTCTGCGGAGACTGCGCTACTGAACCTGCGCCAGGGCGATTCCTCTGTCGGGGATTATACGGTCCAATTTCACACCCTGGCGTCAGTACTGTCTTGGAACGATGCCGCCCTGTGTGCCACCTTTAAGAAAGGCCTGTCCAGCAGGGTCAAGGATGCTCTAGCGGCAAGGGATTTACCATCCTCCCTAAGTGACTTGATACACCTAGCCACCCGCATAGACGTATACTTCGCCGAGAGGCAAGAGGAGCTTCGTCTTGTACGCGATCCTGTGCGGCCCCACCGCTTACCCCACCTGGCCCCGGTGTTTCAGAGACCCCTGCTGCCGCCTCCTCTACCGTCCGGGGAAGAGCCTATGCAGGTAGACCGAGCCCACATATCGGAGCAGGAGTTGTCCCGTCGGCACCAAGAAAGGTTATGCCTGTACTGTGCCAGCCCGGACCATTTTCGTATGGGCTGTCCTCTCCGTCCCCAGCGTCCGGGAAACGCTCGCACCTAGGACACGTTGGAGAGGCATCCCTAGGTGTAAATTCTTCCTCTCCACGTCTTTCCATGTCAGTGGAAGTCATGACTGACTCTGGACTCGTGTTCCAAGTCCCGGCATTTCTGGACTCTGGTTCAGCCGGGAATTTCATCCACGCCGCCCTGGTGGATCGCTTGGATATCCTCAGTCAGTGGGGAAGCCGGACCAAACCGGTGTCTCTTCGCGTGGGGATCCTGCACAAAGAGAGGATCTCGTTCTTCGTATTTCCCCGTTCTTCGTCAGCGATCCTGTTGGGGCTTCCTTGGTTGCAACACCATGTCCCCACGCTCAACTGGAGAACCGGCGAGGCCGTGCGCTGGGGTCCCGACTGTCAAAATCTCTGTCTGCTGGCACCTCGCCCGGTGCCCTCCATTGTCTCTCAATCACCCGCCAGACTGCTGTCAGGCCTGCCTATCGAATACCAGGACTTTTCGGATGTGTTCTCTGAAAAACAGGCCGAATCTCTTCCGCCTCACTGCCCCTATGACTGCCCCATTGACCTCCAGCCTGGGACCAATCCTCCTCGGGGCAGGGTGTACCTGCCGTCCGTGCCGGAGACCAAGGCTATGTCGGCTTACATACAAGAGAACCTGCAGAAGGGCTTTATTCGGAAGTCCTCCTCACCTGCCGGAGCTGTTTTTTTCTTCGTACAGAAGAAAGATGGATCTCTCCACCCGTGCATAGACTATTGTGGTCTAAACAAAATTACCGTGAAGAACCGGTATCCTTTGCCGCTAATCTCGGAAGTTTTCGACCGACTTCGAGAGGCCAAAGTCTTTACTAAGTTAGATCTACGGGGAGCATACCATCTCATCAGGATTCGCGAGGGTGATGAGTGGAAAACGGCATTCAACACTCGAGACGGACACTTTGAATAATTGGTGATGCCGTTTGGGTTATGTAATATCGTCAATGATATCTTCAGGGATCTACTATACTCCTGCGTCATCGTATATCTAGATGACATCTTGATATTCTCTGCAACGTCTACGCAGTAGCCGGCTATACGCTAAATGGGAGAAATGTCTGTTCCCCCAGTCCAGTCTACCCTGCCTCGGCTATATTGTTTATGACAGAGGTCTTTAAATGGATCCTACTAAGCTATCAGCGATACTTCAGTGGCCACGCCCCGTAGGTCTCCGGCCATACAACGGTTCTTGGGATTTGCCAACTATTATCGCCAGTTCATGTCCCACTTTTCCACACTGGTGGCTCTGATCGGGGCTCTCACGAGGAAGAAGGATAATCCGAGATGTTGGCCATCAGCGGCCGAGAAGGCATTTGCAGAGTTAAAGGCTGCTTTCACCTCGGCACCCATCTTGTCTCGCCCCCAACCCAAAAAAAACCGTCCTCGTTGGAAGTGGTTGCGTCCTCTGTGGGAGCAGGTCCCAGTCCTTACTCTGAAAGGGGCCCACGGGGAAGCCCACTCACTTGTGGGTTCTTCTCTAGCCCTTTCTCGCCGGCGGAGAAGAAACTATGCCATTGGGGACCAGGAGTTGCTTGCCATAAAGATGGCCCTTGGAGGGAAAATGGCGCTAACCTCCTGGAAAAGGGGCCCTCACCCCTTTAAATGTGTTAAAACGGACCACAAAAACGTTCTGTATCTTCAATCAGCCCCAGGGCTTAAATCCTCGCCAAGCCCGTTGGTCACTCTTCTTCTCCCGATTTGACTTTCGTATTCACTTCCGTCCCGCTGAGAAGAATGTAAGGGCTGATGCCCTCTCCCGTGCTTTGGACATCGTTGGAGAAGAACCACTTCCCCAACATATCATCTCTCCTGAACGCATGGTTCACGCGGCTCCTGCCCGTCTCCAATAGGTTCCTCGTGGCAAGACATATGTGCGGCCGTCGCTTCGTAGGAGAATCCTGAAGTGGGGACATAGTTCTCTGGTGGCTGGGCATCCGGGTGCCAGGAGATCATATTAGTTAATCTCTCGGTTCTACTGGTGGCCGGGTCTGGCCAAAGATACAAGGGAATTTGTAGAGGCCTGTACTACTTGCGCCCGGAATAAGGCTCCTCGCCTCTGTCCTGCCAGTCTGCTGCAACCTTTGCCGACACCCTGTACACCTTGTGGCGATGGACTTTATAACTGACCTCCCTCCCTCTTCGGGTAACACCGTGATCTGGGTCGTGACCGATCGATTTTCAAAGATGTCCCGATGCCCGGGTTACCATCTGCCCCTCGCCTCGCCTCGCCACGCTCTTCTTCATGCATATTTTTCGCCTACATGGCCTGCCACAGCACATCGTCTCTGACCGAGGAGTCCAGTTTGTATCTAGATTTTGGTGTGCTCTTTGTTGCCGGTTGCAGGTGAAGCTAGGTTTCTCCTCGGCGTACCATTCACAGTCCAACGGCCAAGTAGAGAGAGTCAATCAGGTTTTGGGTGCCCACCTGCGGCATTTTGTCTCGGCTCGCCAGGATGATTGGTCCAACTTGCTGCCTTGGGCAAAGTTCTCCTATAATTCTTTGGACTCGGAATCCTCTGGTGCTTCACCCTATGTCTATGGGCAGCACCCCCGCCCACCTCTCCCTTTGGCCTCTTCTTCTGAAGTCCCTGCAGTGGATGCAATGGTCCGAGATATGACCGCTATTTGGGAGCAGACTCGTCGTCCCACAGCAGGCAGCGGCCCGATGAAAACCCGTCAGACAAAAATAGGAGACCTGCCCCAAAAATTTTTGCTCCTGGTGACAAGGTGTGGAAAACCCTTGCCAAATTCGTTTGGCCCCAAAAAACCGAGCTTTTAAACGGGTCCACGGTTCCGGGGACCTTTTTGGGTTTTATTGGTTTTTTTAATCCTGCGCTTAAACCCGGTCCCCCCCTCCATGGGGACCCCCAAACTCTTTTCAAGTTTCCCCCAACCCCTGGAACCCCGCTTCTCCCGGAGGATTACCCCCCCTTCTTTTTAAGGGGGGGGGGTAACCCCCAAATGTCTTTTCGGTGAAGGACATCCTGGCCTAAAACTATTAGAGGGAGACGTCATTTTCTTGTCGATGGGAGGGTTCGGCCTGAGGAGAGATCTTGGGGCCGGGGAGGGGAAAATTTGGACCGTGGCCCTTTGGTGAGTTTTCCGGGGTTGGAGGGGGGGAGCCTAAATGGGGGGGGGTACGTCATTGGTTGCAGCCCCCTGGCCGGGCCGGGGCTCACCGGGGGCTTCTGCCCCTCCCCGTCTGGGGGGACGGGGCACCGCGGTCCCGGGTTCGGCCCGCGGGCCACTCGTTCCCCTGTGCAGGCAGTTACCACCCACGCTCCTGTTTCCGGTTTTTTGGGTTTTTCCCTGCCGGCCGTGGTCGCGGTCCCCCCCCTTAGGGGCGCGCACCACCCGGTTTTTCTGATTTTTTGGGCCAAGGGGCCCCAAATTCCGGTCAAACTTCTGTAATTAGCATAGAGCTTGTTTTTTCAGACCTCTGCTAATTTAAAAAAACAATCTCCTGCTAGAGGTCCAGAGAAGCTTCTGGCTAAAATAAAACGTAGTAATTAGTGTCTTTTGTTAAAAAATCAGTAACACACGGCTCTCAGGATGCCAACAGTTCTGTGCTGCAGGACCTGTGTGATGACTTCACCCCTATAATAGAACCCCAAACAGCAGACGGAGGGCAAAAAAAAGGGGAGTCACTAGAGAAACCAGAGCGCCATAGGAGGACGGGGTGTAACATCATTTGTAGCTCCTCAACAAAAAAAAAAATGAACAAAGCAATATATTTGGAAAACGTCTTCATTTAGTGTTCTCTACATGTTGAAAGCTAATCTTTGTAGTGAGAAACCCCTTTAAGGCAGTGCTGGAAAATAATGGTGGCCACACAAAATATTGACACCCTGAGCACAATTTGTCCATTTTCACCTAGATGTGTACTCACTTTGTTGCCAGCAGTTTAGACATTGATGGATGTGTGTTAAGTCACTTTGAGGGCACATCATATTTCCACTGTTACACAAGCTGTGCACTGACTACTTTACATTGTATCAAAGTGTCATATTTTCACTGTTATCCCGTGAAAAGCTAGAATACAATATTTACAAAAATGTGAGGGGTGTACTCACTTTTGTGAGATACTGTACATATACATACCGTATTTTGTGAACTATAATGTAGAGCTAGGGTCGTTTCTCCAGGTGGGTGAGTGGCGCTGTCCGCCCAGAAAAACTGGCCAGCAGTCAGCATGTTTCTCTCCCCATGCTGCAAGGTCTCCCTGTGCTCTGCCATCTCTCCCCATGCTGAGATGTCTCATTTTTATTAATCTATACACCTGCCTACCTACCGAGGGCTATACCTACCTACAGGTGCCCGAGTGTCGGGCCGCGGACGCACTCGTTCCCCTGTGCAGGCAGACTTACCAGGCCATGCTCCTGCTTCCGTGCGGCGTCCCTGCCAGCCGCGGCGTCCGTCCCTGCTCCTTAGGGCGTGCGTGCGCCGGCTTCCTCTGATTTAAAGGACCAGCGTGCCCACAATTGGTTGTTGGCCGGTCGCTGACCCTATATAAGGTTTTCACTTCCGGAACGTCCCCGCCGGATCTTTAGTGCCCTCTAGCCTATTGAGAAAGCGTTCTTGGTGTCTCCGTCTTTACCGTGTACCGTACCTCCTTGCCTACGCCTCTCGACTACGAACCTTTGCCGCCTGCCCTGACCTTATTGCCTGTCCCCGACTACGCCTCGTCTGACGATTCTGTACCTCGCTACACCTTGGCCGCCGCCGCAAGCAAGTCACGCCAGTGGAAGCGACCTGGTGGGCAGGCTCTGGTGAAAACCGAGTTCTACTTAGACTCCGCTCTCTGCTGTGGCTTACGCCAGCGCTTGCGCTGGTCTGGCGGATCCACTACCGACCGTTGTGACAATGTCTTGCCTCAATTTGTCCCTATTTCCTATTCTAAGACCTAGGTGCAACCTATGGTCCGGTTCATCTTATAGTAATATACATATATATATATATATACACACACACCGTATACCCGTATATAGACGAACTATAGGGATCCACGATTATGGGATCATTCTGGTGCCCTCATTTTAAAATGCTCCTTGCATTGTTATTATGGTGGTGATTTGGTGTCAATACAGTATAAGTGAAGAAGTGACCAGATGTAGTTATTGATGTCATACACCTGTATTGTCATTCCCACTCTCTTCTAAAGATTGAAGCCAGATGAGGAGAAACATGGAATACATGAGAAGTGAATATAGTTTTTCTCTTTATATTCTCTTCAATGAATAATATATTCAACATGAGGGCCGAAAGGACTGTCCTCGAACTGGACAGTTACGGCCAAGATGGCTATGCACATCAGATAATTGAAGTTTGCTTTAACTGCATCAATATCATCTCTAGAATAACTCATCTTAGGGTAAACAATAGCAAGGGACAGGTAAAAACCCCAATAGCCAATCTTGTTTTTTTAAAGGGGGAGCTGTCCGTGGCTGTCTGCCAAACCTTCTAGACAACAGATTGTTGAAACCCCATCATATTCTAAATTTTTTTTAAATCCCCAGAAGAACACCCGGGCTTTAGAGGTGACTTTTTCAGAAAGAAAAAGCTATGTTTTTTGAAAAAAAAGTACCTTTTTGATGCACTAACGTCAGGTTTTGCCAGTATTACTTTTAAGTGTAGTTTTTGTACATGATGATATAATTTGTACCTTTAAAAAAGACAGCCTGGGGGGCAAAAAAGAAAATACTTGTAGATCCTCTCTTGTTAAATTGTGTATACAATGCAAAAGGGTAAACTGACGATCAAGCCCCCTACTAGTCAAGTTCCCTAGGGACACTCGATGTTACTGTGCCCCCCAAAAAAATTTAAAGTATAAAAAAATCATCCCCCTTTTGCATTTATACAAATAAAAAAAATAAAAAAAAAAAAATTTTCCATTTGGTTCAAATTTCATCCGTTAAAGTCCTATCTATTAGAATATAACACTGTAGAAGAAAAAAAAATCAAAACACCAACGTTTTTTTTGGTCATTTCACGTTCCCTAAAAATTGACATGTACGTGATCAAAAAAGTCACATCTATTCCAAAATTGTCCCAATAAAAATACAATTCTGCCCACAAAAAATGCACCCTCAGTCCGGTCCATAGATGGAAGTACAAAAGTTATTGGTTACAGAAAATGGTGCTTTAAAATATAGAAGATGTTTTGATTTTTTTTTTTATGGTACTATAACATCATGAAAACCCTTTATATTTGGTATTGCCAGAATCGTATTAACCTGCATAATACAGATAGCATATCATTTATAACAAAGAATGAACGCCATAAAAAAAAAACCCGTAAGCATCATATTTTGCCCAACATTGAATTTTTCTGCAGTTTCCCAGTATATTCTATAGTACAGTGAATGACACCATTAGAAAATACATCTTGACCAGCAACATAAAAGTCTTCATGTGTCTATGTAGATGGAAAAAGAAAAAAGTTATGGCTCCTGAAAGGCAGGTAGGAAAAAAAAACTAAGAGCCATATTGTTTTGACTGTGGAGGGTTAAGGAGTTACAATCTGATGTACTGTATATGAAGGCCTCTTGATTGATGTGTGGGAAAAGGTATAGGGCATGTTAGGTTACAAGAAAAAAAACTGTTTTTGCTTTATAATGCCATTGTGTTATCTTTGCTATATGCTGTTTGATTTTTGGTGTCTTATACAATATTCTCTGTGTAGCCACCTACAGATCCAGCATCCTCTTTAAACAGTCCTGCTGTCAGTGCTGGGCCTATAATTTCAGATGTGACAGAGACTCTACCCAACAACTCAGTTACTGCACAGCCTAATGCTGATGGGGAAAGGTAAAGATATTCAGAATACATACAGAACATTATTAGGTATCTCAGATTAGGTTTTCTATTTCCAAACTTTCTATTACCATGTTTTGCTTACTTGCTTCACTTTATGTTCTGTTGCCACAGCTGTGAGTGCATGGACCTTAGCAGTGGGAGAAATTAATGGCTAAATTGGTCAACAAAGGCAGATTATTTTGACCCCAAATTATTTGTCTTCCTTGTATTATAAGTCTGTAGTCAAAAGATGACTTAATTCTCTTTTAAATGCTGTACTAGGTGAAATTATATGGGAAGTGTGCATAAAAAAATGTTAGCTTAAACGACTTGTATGGGGCATGATGAATTTCAATGTAAATTACCCTAGTATGAATGTGCCATTTGTAGTTATTGATTTGCGTTCACGCTATGTTTTATATTTTAAAGTCTTATCTGTGATCGATGCTTGGTTATACCTACAGGGGAAAGTGTCTTCTATTGATTAAAGAAGAGCCGATCAGTCCAGTAGTAAAAGGATCCTCAGAAGCAGATGTCTCTCTAAGTGGCTGTAGTGCATGCTCTGACCCTCCAGTGTTGCCAGTTGCAATGGTTCAATCTATACTGGAGGGTAAAGAAAGTTGTAGCCAACCTCAGCTCTCAGGATCCCAGCAGCTGGAGGGACGAGGAAGGAGGAATCCCTTAGAAAGGTTAGAGGACAGCTTATTTTATTACCTAATCTATTGGAAATCATATTATAATTTATGACTTACTAAAATTGATATCTGTGGCTGACTATGAGCTGACCCATAAGCAATGCAGGCTATAACCACCTTACCACTCTCATAGTTATGTTACACTTACAATGGGGAAAAAAGTATTTAGTCATCCACCACTTGTGCAAGTTCTCCCACTTAAAAAGATGAGAGAGGCCTGTCATTGACATAATAGGAGGACCTCAACTATGAGAGACAACATGAGAAAACAAATCCAGAAAATCACATTGTCTGATTTGGAAGGAATTTATTTGCAAATTATGGTGGAAAATAAGTATTTGGTCACCTACAAAAAAGCAAGATTTCTGGCTCTCACAGACCTGTAACTTCTTCTTTGAGAGGCTCCTCTGTCCTCCACTCATTACCTGTAGTAATGTAGTAATGGCACCTGTTTGAACTTATCAGTATAAAAGACACCTGTCCACAACCTCAAACAGTCACACTCCAAACTCCACTATGGTGAAGACCAAAGAGCTGTCGAAGGACACCAGATACAAAATTGTAGCCTGCACCAGGCTTGGAAGACTGAATCTGCACTAGGCAAGCAGCTTGGTGGGAAGAAATCAACTGTGGGAGCAATAATTAGAAAATCGAAGACGTACAACACCACTGATAATCTCCCTCGATCTGGGGCTCCATACAAGATCTCACCCCGTGGGGTCAAAATGATCACAAGAACAGTGAGCAAAAATCCCAGAACGGGGGAGGACGAGAGGAGTTGTAGTTATAAGTCATCACCCACAGTTGTCACGGCAGCTTCAACTCCATTCATACCTCTCATGCACCGTTCCAGGACCAAAACAATGGTGGGGGACATGCAGAGTGGAGTAGATGGCAGTACTCTTACCCCCAGGGGACACCCAAAGGGGAAGATTGGTCTCTCCCGCTGTTTCGGTTTTTTGGGGGGGAGGCACCCATGTTTTTCTTCAGAAAGCAAAAAAGGGTTTAAAATTTTGGGTAAAGCAAAAGACCCGTCCCTTTTTTTTACCAGCTAAAATGTTGGCACAAGGCATTCCTTTCCCTTTAGTTACAGACAATCCTTCCTCAAAATTATGTTTCCGCTAGCAGCCGTAGGTTCCCTTTTTTTAAAAAAGTTGTCAATTCTTCTGCTGCAGTTTGGACTGCAAAGGGGTATTACACACCAGGGAACTTACATCCCAAAAGCAACTTTTGGGTTTACTACAAGGGAAAAGTTGGAAACAACCCCCAAAGTTTTTTTAAAAGTTGATGGGCCAGGCCGAGCAAGTTCGGACACCCTTATTCGGGTGCATTTTTGGTTTGAAAAATTTGTCTCCAAACCCCCGGGAAAAATTTCTCCTGTTTTTACAGCTTCAAAACTAGATGGGCCCGGCAATGAAGTTCTGGAACCATCCCGTTTTTTCAGGCCCAAAGGGATGGGAAATCACTTTTTCCCCTGCTTTCATGTAAAACCCCCCAAATCACCGTCCCCAAAAGATCCACTAAAACTAGGCAAACAACTCTCTTCATAAAAATTTTTTTTTGTTTCTTGCAGGGAAACCATGACCAGGGAAATGGGTCTGGGGGCCCTTTTTTGCTGCCCTCTGGGAGAAACCCCAAGCTTCCAAGGGTTTTTAAATCTTTCCCTTTTTCTTCCCTGTGATTCCAACAAAGTTTCCCGCCCCCAAAAGGTTCCCAACCACACAACATACTCTTCTCCCCCAAATTCCCCCCCCTTTTACTTAATCTAAGGCCTATTTATTAATTTTTTAGGGTGGGTCCTCCTACCTAACCCCCCCAAAATTGGGGGACCATGGCAAATTCTCTTTAACCCCCCCCTTCCCGGGTGATTGCTGTTATAATTTCAGACAACAATTTTTAAACTCAAACTTTTGAATCTTAAAATTTTTTACATGTGCAGATTTCATGTCCCTAACCAAAACAGTGCCAAAAAAAGCATTCCAGTGCATTTCAAAACCCAGTTCAAGCAGTGCACTTTTTTATCGTGTCAAATCTAACACTAACCCCTTCAGGGGGGTAACTACAACCGGGGGGAGCAGTTGCTACGGGGCCCTGCGCTTAGGGGGGGCCCCCGGGGGAGCTGTCCCCGTCCGCTAAACCCCCCTAAGCCCCCCTCCCGGGGCCCCCCGGCAGTGGGAACTTAAAAAAAGGAACCCCCGGGGGCCCCCATTGGGGTTCCCCTCCCAGGGGAAAGCCCCTGGGGGGGGCTTTTTTCCCCCTGGGGCCGGGGGCTCTTTTGGCCCCGGGGTCCCGGGGGGGTGAACGGCACATCCCCACCCCCCCTTCAGGGGGGGGGGGCCCCCCCCCGAGAGGGGCGGGGCTTTTGGTTGGGAAAAAGCAGGGGAGGGGGGGCGGGGCCCAGCGCGCAAATTCCGGGGAAGGGAAACGGGGCCCCGGGGGGGTAAGTAAGGGATTTTTTTTTATTTTTTTTCCCTTAACCCCCATATGGGCCTGGGGCCCCTAAAAACACCCCATCATAAAAAGGGGGCCTTTCCCAAAACCCCAATATTTTGCCTTTCCCCCCCAAAAAGGGGCCCCCCCTCCAATAAAATTGGGGCCCCGGGCCCTTTTAACCCCCCCCCCATAAAAACCTCCTTATACCCCCATATGGGCCTGGGGGCCATTAAAACCCCCCCATTTTGGGCCTCCTAATTAAAAACCCCCCCATTTTGGGCCCAACCCCCAAAAACCCCCATTTTGGGCCTTGGGGCCCATAAAACCCCCCCCAATAAAAGGGGCCCCCGGGCCCTTGGGGAAATGGAAAAAGGGCCCCCTTAAAGGGGTATATCTTGGGGGCCTGGGGCCAAAAAACAAAGGGGCCCCCTAATATGGGGCCCCTTTTCCTCCTGGGTAAAAGGGGGCCCCTAATTTGCCCCTGGCCTTTTCCTATTTCGGGGGGCCCCCAATATTGGGCCTTTGGGGCCCATTTTTGGGGGCCCCCAAAATTTCCTGGCCCTTTCGCCCCCCATTAATTTTTTTTCCTTGGGCCCATACCAAAACCCCCCATTAAAACTGCCTACCCCCCGCCCCCATTGGGGGTTCCTATAACAGCCCCCCACCAGGGGAAGGGGATATAAAAAGCCCCCACAAAAAAGGGCCCCTTTCCCCTATAACCCCCCCTGGCCCGCCTGTTAAAAACCCCCCCCAAGCCTGCCCCCTTTGGTATACCCCCCAACCGAAAGCCCGCCTTTCCCCCCAACCCCTTTTATGGGCCCCTTTTAGCCCCCATAAACCCCCCAACCCCATTATGGCCCCTAACCCCCCCCTTAACCCCCTGCTTTAACCCCCTGTTAAAATTTTTTGGCCCCTTCCCCTATAAAGGCCTTAAAACCCCTTTAAAAACCCCCCGGGCCCTGCCCATTTTAAAGGGGCCCAAAATCCCCATTGGGCCCCCAACCCCTAAACCCCTTGCTATTTGGGGCCCGGTATAAACCCCCATTTCCCCAAACCCTGCCTGCCTAAATTTGGGCCCCAAAAAGCCAGGGGGGCAGGTTTCTGGAAAAAGTCAGGGTTTAAGTTTTTTTGTCCCAAATTTTGCAGGGGCAAGTTTTTCGGGAGTGTCATCATTTTAAGGACTGGACCGGATGCAAACAAAAAAAGAAAGGCAATGACTGGTTTAAGAAACGTTTACCCGTGGTCCCCAAGATTAACGGGACTGTAACATTTTATGTCCCGCACAGGCTGGGTACACTGCTGTCAACCACCCTATGGGTTTCCCCACTTGGTTTTTTGAGGGGGGGAAAAATACAGTAAGGGAGAGCTTTGACATGGTGTTACCCCTATTTGGGGCACTTTTTTTGTTGGGGGTTATATACAGTCTGAGAGCCAGGTACCTGGTGTTTTTACCACTATAAGACACTGTAAGGGGGGGTAATATACAGTCTGCAGAGCCTGTGTTTCACGGTTTCTACCACTTTTTGGTCAAAAAATTTTAGGTTTTTAAAAAACAGTCTGCAGAGCCCCGTTAAAACGGTGGCTAAACCCTTTTTAAAAGGTCACTGTTGGTGGTTATATAAGTCTTTAGAGCCTTTTTTTCACTTTGGGATATACCACTATTTTTTCACTATATTAAATTAAAAATATTATTATTATTTGCAGTTTTTGGGCCCTTTTTTGACTGACAGTAATGTTTGGGTATTATTTAGTCACTATTTGGGGGTAATTTTTTGGGCGTTTTCTGGTGGGGATAATCAGGTCCTTTTGTAATAGCGTTATTTGGGAATGTGGCTTTGTATAGTGGATTTGGGTTTTTTAGCGTAAAGATGGTTTAATTTATGGTGAGGGGATTTTTCCCCTTGTATTAACTACATTATCTAAAGCATTTTCCCGGAAAATTGTTCGGGGGGGGGGCTGGGGGGGGGGGGCCCCTCCCAAAAATTTGCTTTGGGGCCCTGGTTTCTTAGTTACCCCTGACATGATATATGGACTATTCAAAAAAAAGAATGAATGAATAAAATTTCTATTCTTTTATTTTCCCAGGCAAGTCTGCCCCGACTTTGGGTCATTCGATGTCAGTTTGGAAGGACTGAGTTTTTTTCAAAGCAGCATTAAATTTTGGTTTCTGTGCTGTCTTAGATGTAAGTATTTACTGGATAGTGTACATGTATGGAGATTCGCAAAATATGGGAAATGAATTAAAAAGATGTCAAATTTTCAATCTGGAAAATTTTTTGAAACCCGTTTGCTAAGTTTTGTTTTTTCGTTTCCCCCCCTGTTATCCCTAAATTACCATTTCTAAAAATGCCTCGCATAAGTTTTTTTTTTGTTTTTTTTTCTCATTCAAATACTTTTATTAAAGAGAACATGAAAGTACAGGGTGAAACACTTCACAGAGGTTACACAATGCTTCAATCAGGTAGTACATTTGCAAGAGATATGGCAGCATATTTCCTGTGGAGTAACATCAAAAGGCAAAAACAATGGCATACAATGATGTAAACGCCAGGGGGGGAAGAGGGAAAGAGAGGAGGAGAAAAGAAAAAAAGGAAGAAAGAAAAAAAAAAGGGGGGGGGGGGAAAAAGAGAGGGGGAGGGGGGGGGGCGTCATCGGAAAAAAAGGAGCGTAATCAAGGCCCAAATCTGCAATCGGGGGAAGTTGGAGGTGGACATCCCGGGGACGGAATCCGCCAATCCGGGCGGGGTCGCCCCCTCCCACCCCCGGGGCAGGAACGCCGGGCCCCGACGGGGGGGCCCCCCCGCAAAAGCAAAGTTTAACCAGTTCACGATCAGACCTTTTTCCACATTCATGATCAGGCACTTTTTTTTTGTTTTTAGTTTTTGTGGGTTTCAAAACCATAATGTTTTTGTGCACCTGATTATTTAAATAATTTTTTTTCCCTTTTTTTTAATTAAAAAGGGTTTTGTATTTGTATGTAATTTTTTACTTTAAACTTTTTTGTGTTATCAGGGAAAAATATAAAAACAAAAACAAATGTATCTTTTTTTAAAGGTCTTTTTATTTTTGTTTAATAGCAAATTAAAAGATTAAAAGTGTTTCCCCTGTTTCTGGTTTAGTTATTTTTATGGGTATATAGTTTTAGGTTTGGGGCGGGCAAAAAAGTTTGTTTTGGGTTTGTGGTATTTTTTTTAACTTTTAAAAGTTTTATGTTGTATTTATTTTCTTTATTATTTTGGTGGCCTTTTTCCATACTTTTGTTTTATGATTCCGTGAACGGGGGTTTTTTTTTAGTCTGGCTTGGGTGAATAAAGCCACTAAATTGACCTAAACGGAACAATTGGATCGGCAAAAAGTTGGCAGTTACCCCCTATTACATCCATTTTGGTCCCCGTTCGTGTATCGTTAGGTTTCTAAAAAAATGTTCCTTGGATCCCAGTATGCCATAGGCCAAAGGGGCAAATGTAAATTAAATTCCCCCTATTACGAACGTACGGGGGTTTCAAAAGTTTTTTAGCCCTTAATTTTCCCTCATTTTTTAAACAAAAGAGTCACAAAATAAATGTATTTTAATATTCTTTGTTTTAAAAAACAAAACAAGTGCAAGTATTTGTAAGTTAAGAAAATGATTTGTGCTTTTCCAAATGTTTAAAAATTTGAAAAATTAAGTGTCCCTAAATGTATTCAACCCCTTGCTCTGAAACCCCAAAAAAATCAGTTAGCCCAAATTTGCCTTTAGAAGTCACCAAAATAGAAAATTAGGCTCAGAGGGCTTTATTCTCAGTATAATAAGGGTTTGGTAAAATTCAGGGAAGTTTGTTACAAAACATTGTAAACAAATACATCATAAAAACCCAAAAGGAACACCCCAGACCATTTTTCCCCTTCCCCATCTTAAAAAATGTCATGCCATAACGCTCGCTCCCTTTAACATTTCTGACCTGGCCCCTTTGACTCTTTTTCCTGACCGGACTTTTTTTCTTTAGAATACATGGATGCTATAACGCTTTCGCCTTTTGCTTTTTTTGTGTGATATATAAGGCTTCATTTTTTGTAATTTTTACATTACATTTTTTTTTTATAATATCAAGAAAAATGGTAAAGAAACATTTTTACAAGTCTGTTTTTCAAATTTCTTATTTATTTTCTTTTTTTTTTTAACAGCAAAAGTGACGTTTTGTGAAGTTTTGTAATGTGTCACTTCGCCATCATGAATGTTTGTATAAGGTGATATAAAGTTTTAGAGTAATTGGGTGGGGCCCAAAAATTGCTTTTGGTGTTTGGTTTTATAAAATTTTTTTTTTTTAATATGTATTTTCAATGTACCCCCTTTAGGGAAAGAAAAAAAAATTGGGGGTATTTTTAATTTCTATTTTTTTTGCTGATTCCCCCCCAAAAAAGGGGGAAAAAAAAGGGGGAAAACTCATAATCACTGCAGACGATGTGGGTCTAATAGACCCTGTAGCTTTTGCAATTTTCCCAGCCCAAGCGTTTTTATTACACATATTTTGGCTGTTATACAAAGACTGATTTAAACCTCCCGCTTTCACCTCGGGACCCTGGCTGTCCTTTCGCCCTCTTTTCCTCCCCTAGGATCTAGGGCCACATTATAAAACCGCTAGGGCTAAGACTTTTTTTGTTGCCCATAGCAACCAGAGCCCCCTTTTTATTTCTATTGTGCTCGAAAAAATGAAACGGGCACTCTGATTGGTTTTTGGGGAA
This sequence comes from Phyllomedusa bahiana, assembly GCA_025379985.1. Classification (NCBI taxonomy): domain Eukaryota; kingdom Metazoa; phylum Chordata; class Amphibia; order Anura; family Hylidae; genus Phyllomedusa; species Phyllomedusa bahiana. The sequence continues at coordinate 123,170 of JAODAL010007664.1, forward strand.
AAAGTGAAATTTTAACCAGAAAGTTTTCATAATTGGGCCCTAAATATTTCTGGATGAACTGTTTTCATTTCCATGGCTAAAGCTAAAAACATCAGGGAAACATTTGTGGGGTCTAAATGCACACTACAACCATAAATGAACTCCCTTTGGGGTTTCCACTTGGGGGTAAATTCTGGGGGGTTTTTCTAATGATTGACAATACGACAT
>JAODAL010007665.1:0-123369 GCA_025379985.1 Phyllomedusa bahiana
CGAAAAAAAATAAAAGAAAAATATCCTGAATATATGGTCAATGTGGTGTGGATTTATAATAACACAGTACATATACCACCTGGTACACACCTTATCACCATCTGTTTGGACGAATGTGACTCCTTCCCCTTTCCATGTTAATGGATCAACCAGAAGAATTAAAAGAACATACTCCCCAAAAAGGATAAAAGAAACACAACTAAAAATGGTTCAGCCCATGTAGGGAAAGGGGTAAGAACGATTCCTCAGGAAAAAGAAAATTTCCAAATGCTTTACATTTTATCCGGGAAAAAAGGGTTTTTGTAACAGGAAAATAATAGCTAAAAAGATTAGAAACTCGTTGAACCCATATGAAATAAATCGCAGTGTTGGCTCAAATTTGGCAGTATACAAGGTCCAATCAAAGACTAGAGATTAATTTAGGAAGATTCTGAATCACAAATATGCTCCATTCATGTATCTTCACCACGTTGTGCCCCATGGAGAGCAAAACAAATCGATTTGATGAAGGAAACATGAGAGCTTCTTTCCTAATTTAGATTGTTGGATTCCATTGTTTACTAATGCTAAGAAACCAATAGTAGAGAAAGAAGCCTTGCATACTAGTGAGCCTATAGAAGAAAAGAGATACCCACTATGAAACACCAGGGGGATTATATCCAAAAGTTTTTAAGGTTTTGAATTATAAGGCCAAGAATGGCCTTCATTTCAATAGGGAAGAAATGTGAGGGTTGTTCTGTTACACGTTCAGTTGTTTAGTTTGGTGGTGGAGTGCAGCGCATCCAACCTGACTAGTGAGAATTGTGCATATAGTCAAATTAGGAGTCAGAAGGCAGGGCCAGAGTTCTTAGAAAACGCTTACCTGAGAGACTAAGGGTATGTTCCCACGGCCCATTTACCTACGAGATTTTCTCTAATGGCTCTGCAAACCATTGATTCACATTCTATCACCTATTTCCTCACTATGCATCGACTTTATGGGCCACATGTATGAAAACGGTTTTGGTCTAAATCACTTTTTGCCAAAAGATTACTATGGGGAAAAAAGTGAGTTTTTGGGGCCCAAACAGTTTTCATACATGTGGGCCCCTTTTTCATTAGTGCATCATGATTAGGTTTATTACAAACTGAAATGTTGATCTGAGTCACAATTCAAAATACTTTATTTCACTTTATTGGGATAACTCTGTAAGGGGAATTTGTTACAAAACAAAAAAACTAAATCTACATTTGTGTGCTGTGACATTCTTTAATTCCTTACTCTAAAATTGGTGTACATCAAACAATATAGTATCATCCATAAACTAACTATAACTTAGAGATGGGCGAATATTTCCCTCAACAAATTTCGAATTCGGCTCACTTCCGCTGAATTTACCCTCGACAAAAATAAAATTTGGTCCAAATTACTTAATGGAAGACGAATCGCGTTTTAAAAAGCAGTTATTTTCCATGCTGCCAGATCCTTCAGGTGCTGTAGAAGAATTTGTGCCATGCTTAAATATGCAGAGGGGAGACCTTGGTTGGTCTTTCAACAATTCTGTGTTTTAGTATGACCACGCAGGATGACTGGACTGCCGCGGCTCTTAGAATCGCTTCAACTATAAAATACCCTGTCCACTTAATGATTGGCTAACTGACCAAAAAAAACTGAAGCGGGAATGTATCCTGATAAAGATCCCATGCCAGCGAAAGCTGGAAAAAAAACCAAGCTGGAGAGCTCAAGTTGGCAACAATAGTGACAGAGTGTGAAGTTTACTGGCGGCAGTGCTACAGCATCAGAGATGAGTCATGGCAGTGGCACAAAGAACATTTCTGAGGTGGCAAAAACAGGAGGAAGCCACAGAATAGCACAATGACTTAGAGCGGAGGTCACGGCATAGCAGCAGCCCATGAGGTCTGAAGTGGCACAATGAACAATTCTGAGGTGGCCAAAACAGGGTGAACCACAGAATGGCACAATGTCTGAGAGCGGAGGTCACGGTGCAGTCAGCATGGATGTCATTGCAGTGGAACAAATGACACAGTGTGGGAGGTACACGCAGCAGCCACAGCATCAGCAATGAGTCAGAAAGTGGCACAATGACACAGTGTGGAGGACAACGGGCAGTCAATCCAAACAGGGCAGCAGCATGAGTTCCAGAAAGAGGCACAATGACACAGTGTGGAGGACAACGGCAGCAGCCACAGCAGCAGCATGGGGTCAGACATGTGGACAATTGGTGACAATCGTCAGGAGGTGGCAAAACAGTATTCGTAGGGTGGGCCACGGACGAGGTATGCACAATCACGACAGTGTAGAGGGTCACAAACAGCAGCAGTATGATGCCTGGCAGTGGCACAATGACATTCTGGAGGTGGAAGAAACAGGAGGAAAGCCACAGAATGGCACAATGACTGAGAGCGGATGTCACGGCGCAGAAAGCATGAGGTTAGTCAGTGGCACAAAATGACAATCTGGAAGATGGCAAAACAGGACTAAGTCTACAGAGTGGAGCACAATGACGTGATAGTGGAGGTCACAGCAGCCAGCAGTAGAGGTCGGCAGTTGGTCACAAATGACATTTCCTGGAGGTGGCAAAACAGGAGGAAGCCACAGAAGTGGCACAATGACTGAGAGCGGAGGTCACAGGCGGCAGCAGCCCCTGAGCTGTCATGCTAGGTGTCAACAATGACACAAAGGTGTGGAGGACACGGCAGCAGCCCCACAGCAGCAAGCAAGAGGTCAGAAAGATGGCACAATGGTGACAAATACTGGAGGAGGCAAAAAAAGGAGTAGGCCACAGAGTGCACAACGACAGAGAATTTGATGTGACGGCGGGCAGGAGCAACAGCATGAGGTCGAGAGATTGGCGACAATGACACAGTGTGGATTATACACGGAATCAGCAACATAGCAGCCCATGAGGTGCAAGAGTCGGCCACAATTGACAGAGTGTGAGGTGGGTGGCAATACCAGTCCCATGTAAAGATTGAGGTTAGGCAGATTGTGAGAAACTGCAAGCAGCTGTGTGGGCGTTCCAAGCGGGTGTCGGCGATCAGAAAAGTGCTGAGGCAGGTAAGTTTGAACCCAGACTGATGCCTAAGTCATTGTGTTTGGAAATCCCTGGCCGATCCATGTCTGATTCATCTAGACAATGGTCAGTTCGTTCCACATTTTTTCCCGAGGACAAGCGGGTTCTCCATTTTGGGGTAACGATGGCCCCCGCCCGCAACCTGAAACCACCCCTCCTCTGATGCCACACTACTGGCCCGGGCAGGACAGTCTTCTCCACTGCAAAAAACTCCGGCAAGGTGCGGCCACACATCCATTTAGGCTGCCCAGTAGTCAGCAGAATCTTCTAACAGAGGTGGCAGAGTGCTGTCCAAGTAAGTCCCGAACAACCTGTTGGTTCCCAGGGACTGCTCCAGGTCGCAGCCCAGCTGCTGCTGGCCGACTGCCCTCCCACAGAAGGTCGGTGAAGGAAGGCTGCCTCATCATGACTTCCAGACCTTAGGATTTACTAAACTGATGGAGCCTTGGTACTGCTCCTACCAACACCCCCCACTTCACCCCCCAGCAGCCAGCGCAGTCAGTTAACGTGAGCGCAGATGAAACCCCCGTCAGACCTGTCAGAGAGGGTACGATGGCCGCACAAAGGCCAGCGGCCAACTGATTACTGAGGATTTCCCTATAGTATTGAGTTTGTCCTCCCCTCTCAATAGCTGTGAAAAAAGACAAAAGGCACCCCAAAAAAAAAAAAATATTTGGGACCGATAGCTGAGGGTCCAATAGGATGGAGAGCCAGAAGTCATCCTCTGCTGCCGGATGCCTGACATTTCGGCTGTCCACTAGCCTGGCAAATAAGCAAGCTGCGGGCCATCGCACAAGTGACCTCCGAGGGGCTCCCCTGCCCTCCATTTCCCCCCCATTCCACTGTAATACTGCCACGGTGCATGGGGGGGTCATCTGCCTCGTCTTTCCCTCAATCTGCCATCTCGTCCATCCACCTCCTCCAGGCTGCTCCTCATTCTCCTACCTCTCCACTAGTCACTGGGTAGAAAAATGTCCTCCCACTCAATTTCACCAAGACAATGCTTCTGCTGTTCCAATATCCCTCTCCTCCTCCTCCTCCTCCATTTTCAGTCCCTACCGGACTCATGTGGCCATTAAAGTGAGTTCTCCCGCCCCACGTCTCCAGTCCCCTTCCCAGACAGATTTTTTTTTTCAGCATCTGTTCCCAGGAACATGGAAGCAGTGGATGACGTTTTATTCATCCCGTTGTCCTGGCGACTGACAAATAACGTCGCCTCCCCTCGAATGGCCTCAAACAAATCTGCATGTAGTCCCACGCAATATGACTGCCCAACTCTGGCTGACATCAAGTTACAACAGGGGAGTACTTCTTCCTGCCTGGATCATCAAAAAAAAAATCGATTAATGTCTTTTTCTTCTCTGTTCATACAGATACGTCCAACAAATGTGCAGTGGCGTGAAAACCAGAGGGTGGAAACATCGCATATCATGATGGGTGTAGAGGGGAGCTCCGTTTCTGCCCGCTGCAAAACTCCGAGGATGGTTGTTCCTGGCTTTTGTACGAATGGATAAGGAGTTCACATTGCACAATTTTTTCCGCCATTTTCAGAATGTTCCTGAAGGATCGTGGAAACTTCAGGAGACCCTTTTTCCCCAACCAGATTGAACACACCTTTTATCCCCAACCAAATGAACGATGTCCTCCGTGTCACCCAATGGTATCCAATTTGCAGTTGGCCGCGGGAGAAAAAAGAGCCCACACATACTCGATTTCTTGCTGCATGAGCGGAGCAGTTCCCTCCCCTGTGTGGACTATTCGAATCGCCGAGGCAAGCCAGGTGTAGAACTGCATGAACCAACCTCAGTTGCCCTACACCATTGTGGTATGATGGAGGCAGTAATTGGTAGACTCGAGATGGGAGGTGATGGTGGGGAGGATGAGGCGGACATTGGCGCAGGTGCAGCGTTTTGTTGACAAACGTTGGAGGAGAAAGCGGCGTCTCCTGTCCAAGGTATGTTGGTGTGCTGGGCAGAAGCCACATTCAACATCCACCCAGTAGGTGCCGTAAAGAGGAACATGTACTGGCCCCCTGAACCTAAGTTACAGGCGTCCAGGACGTCCGCAGCGTGGGCGTGCCAACCTTGGAAACAAACCGATAAGCGTCAAGGGACTGGCCCCACCTTCTGTTTTCTACATATTTTATGAAGGCTGGATACTCTCTTTGCCTTTTTTGGGAAAAGAATTACGGCTTGAACTCTCCATCTCCAGCTCCGGCACAAGCCATTAGTTCTCTAGGAATGGAGCAGAGTCCAACCATGTTGGAAAGGTGTAGGGACTGGCAATACCAACAACTTGGGACAGGAACAAAAACGGTCCCAAAGCTGCAGCATACTCTTAGGTAGGTTGGAAAACGCATACTGTGTAGTATCTCTATGGCAAAACGCCTCGCTGACCAGACAGCTGGGGCGCCATAAGTAGCGAGGGAGCCAGGAGCATGTCTGGACCCGGGAGATTGATGTCCAAAGAGAAACAGCTCCCTTTTCCTGTAGAAGGATGTGGAGCCTTGACTGGCTGCAATTCATGCGGTGCCACTGGGCGCGTGCAGCAGACTGCAGTTGCGGCTGCGGCTAGGATGGACCCACCAATCTGAGCCACGTATTTCTCCCAGGCCAAAACCGGATGGTGACGCTGCATGTTGTTTGACGCAGGCTGATGGTGCCTACGTTACTTCCCTGGCCATCGCTTTTACCTTTCAGCTCTGCCCACAGATATACATATACCTTATATCTGCTCCTCCGTTTTGTCCTGCACAGAACTGTCCACAATAGCCGCGCGATTATTCGATTTTAACCTCAACGGAAAGCCTGCTCCCGCACGTGAGTGACTAAACTGCCCGCCGTGCTGCCTTACTCGCAGAAGGGGTGCTCAGCCCCTGTGCCACTAACTGTCTTGACTGCGAAGCGGGTTTTTTACCCCGAGGGCCCTTGCTACCCGACCACACACTGCTGCTATCTGCTGCTGACTACGGACACACTACCCACTTGAAGGGCTGCGCTCGCTGCCCAACCGCAAGCCTGACCGCCATCTTCACAATTCTCCTGAACGATGATGAAGCCCTTGCCGCTCAACCCCCGACTTCCCAAGTGCGGTCGGCTACAGCAATCATCATCTATTTGTGTTTACATCGTCACTGCTGTCCCTCATCACAGTCTTGGTAATGGTTGCCGAGTGATGACCTCTCCAACATGACCTCCCATGCCACTGCTCCACATCTATACTTTGGCCACGCCTACTGCAAGAAGCAGGTGAATATTGGCCCCATTTCTCCTTACATCGCAGCAAGTTAGCTGCTTGGACTTTTGCCCTCCACAAATTGTGTCATCCTCGCTATATAGGTGGGCGCAGAGCCCAGAACTACATGTAAATCTCTGGCTGAGGGAAACCGATGGGACAGAGGCGGTGGCTGAGGACAGGTGAGGGGACCGCTGACTCCCGCCTACCCGGCCATCCAACCTAAGGGTTGTGTCTGAGTTCCACACTGACTCTTGCCTGGGTGTTGTCATATGTCATCTGAGGAAAGAGGATGACCTGTATTCAACCAAACAAGAACGCTGGGGTTGCTGAACAACACAACGGCCGCTAGATGACCAGCGGCAGATTTGTGGCCCTCAACCGAGTGACCCCTGCAGCGACGGGGTCCCCCTTGCAGAGGCTGCGACTCAGGGCCTGTTCCAGGAAATGGTTTATGGCCACTGCCACTCGCAGGTGCAGAGCCCTGCCCCACCTTTCTTGGCAGCTCTCCATTCTGACATACTGTTTTCTAAAATTGTACAGACACTGTTTTGATTGATGATATCTGTATATAATAAAAATACACCCTGTGTTTGACCTCCAAATGAACCAGTTAACAAGCTTTTGGTTAACCCTTGGATTTAAATTAGGCGCCTCCACCAAATGGCCAGGAAAAAATTTATACTTGGATGATGTCTTTTATAAAAAACACCTGTTTGGTTTAACAAAATGTAAAAGCACAGAACAGGGCTATAATTAACCCTTCGGACAAGAATTAGGCTTCAGGAAAAATGTATATATTTGTGGCGTTGAAAAAAAGAGACGGTTTTTATTTTTGTCAGCACACCAGCCAAAAAGTGAACCTATTATGTAAACCCCAGGATGTAAATTGCGCCAAAGAATTGATCCGCAACAAACTAGTAATCTTTGTAGCGTGTATAACAATTGCAGAGTTTTCTACGCCACACAACAAGAGATACAGTTGTAACTTAACCTTGGCTTGTGAGATTAGGCTTACATGAAAAATAATTATATAGTTATGGCGTATGCAAAAGACGTGTTTCTTGGGTCAGCACAAACCACAAAACAACACTAATTAACGCCTGGATGTAAATTTGCCAAAGAAATTGAGCCTCAACAAACTAGTACTTTGTAGCCGTGATACAAAAGCGTGTTGTTTTCCTACCCCCCACCAACAAGAGATAACAGTTGTAATTTAACCTTTGCTTGTATGAATTAGGCTACAGGAAAAATGTAATATAATATAGGGCGTTGGAAAAAGACCGGTTTCTTGGTCCAGCACACCTACAAAACAACGACTTAGATTTACCCTGGAATGAAATTGCGCCCAAAGAATTGGAGCCGCACAAACTAGAAGCTTTGTAAGCGTGTACAATTTGGCGGTGTTTTCTACGCCACAACACAACAAAGAAACAGTTGTAATAAACCTTTCTTGTGGAAATAGGCTACAGGAAAAATGTATATATTTTGGCGGTTGAAAAAGAAACGGATTATTTATTGTCCAGCACAACCAGCAAAACTCAACGCTTTAAAAATTTAAACCCCTGGATGTAAAACTGCGGGCGCCACAAGAATTGAGGCCGCACAAACTAGTGTAGCTTTGTAGCGTGTTTACAATTGCGGGTTTTCTTTCTACGCCACACAAACAAGAATACAGTTGTAAGATTAACCATTGCATGAGAATTAAGGCTTACAGGAATAATGTAATGTATTTATAGGCGTTGAAAAAAGACCGGTTTCCTTGGGGTCCAGCACACCAAGCAAAACAAACGCTTAATTTAACCCCTGGATGTAAATTGCGCAAAAGAATTGAAGCACCACCCAAAAATGTGGAAGTGTGTATTTGTATTGTAAAACACGGCTGTTTCTTTTAAATTGAATACAATCATGAACCTGGCTTAGATCCCACTTTGCAAAATCCAAAAGAAAAAACAACTGAGCCAGCGATGTGATAATTTTAAGCCAAAAAGTTTATACAGTATGGAAAGGCAGCAAAAAGTTGGTTACAACAGAGATAAAGCACCAGGTGCTTTTAATCCCTGTCTGTACCCTCCTAATTTGTGCCTCCATACAGTAAAACATGGCTTAAAGATTATCCATCGCTGACCCGATGTTATTTTCCTTTTGGATTTTGGTCAATCTCGGGCGGTGGCTCCGGATCCGGAGCGAATGAGAGCCAGAGGGCAGTGCATGCTGGGACGTCTCATTCAACTATAGCCGGTACACACTGACTTGCATGTGAGCGCATTCCCAATAACTTTACTTTTGGCGTGATTTAGTAGATCCCACTTGGAAATTATTTGAATGTATATGCAGCTGCAGTGGAACGCACACTGGAATTTCAGATCCAATACCCCAAAAATTAGAATAAACATTAAGAAACAGTCACTGAACAAGCTGAGACACCCCCACAGAAAAACTCGCTATAAATAAAAAATTCAATTCTTCAGTAAGAGCTTTCAAAGCCACGGCAGCACATCCCTGATCAGATACAGTTGAGAGTCGGTAAGAAAAAAGCACCCAGCGAGTCGCGCCCGACTTATATAGTGCAAGTGACGACACAAGAATCCCTCCGTGTTTCCTCTGATTGGCTTCATCTCTGCACATGCATGGCACGGCTATGCCCGATCTTCCTCCCAGAGTGCTTGCCCGCATGTAGCGCCATGTGCCCGCAAGCACCATTTTATCAATCAAAGCACACTCGCTAATCGTCACTGCCTCCGAAGTACCCAAAGTTCGACTTACGTTCCGAAACGAAGTTTTCCCTGAATTCTAAACGAATTCCACTTCGATAGAAATCAATATCGCTACCAACCACTAACTATAACTAAGTGGAAAGGCAACATTGTCATAACAATAGATAACAATTTTTCAAAATGATTCATTATTTTGTTGACTATAATAAACTCTGAAATAGTTTTGGAAAATAGTCTGCATGATATAGTGTAGGTATAAATAATATGTACTGTATCTAACAAACATTAACATTTTACTTAAAATAAAAAACTGTAAAATAGGGAAACTGAAATGATTACAATATTTTTCTATAGGAACATAATACACAGGTCTATAGTATGGTCAAAATAGATAAATGTATATTGAAGAAAATCTTTTGCCTAAGTTAATGGACGGAGCACCCTGACATTACAGGTTTCTGCAATCATCCATTTAACTAAAATGGCCTCCTGAATTGTATCTCATTTTATGACAAGAAAAAAAAAACACAGAAAATTGGTCTTTTTGTGCTCTATTAATGTAGGTTGCCACAGTAACAGAACTTTATATACAATGAGGCTCCATTATCACAGATGTCACTTTGACAAACATGATACATGGCTAATGGTAGACCTGAGTGGTAGACCTGAGTGAATTTGCTCATATAATGCTGTATATTAATGTTACACACAATATTCCTTGTGCCATTCTTCTATATAATGTACATAAAATATTGAAAGGAAAGAAAAAATTGAAAATATTTGTGATACTGATTGTATGTATTTTTTACTTGTTTTGTAAAATGCATCCTGATATATAGTGTGCAGCGAATATCACACTGTTCGAACTAAGTTGAAATCGGCCAACGGTTTTTTTAATGTTGATCGGATTTTTTTTTTCTTCGAAACAACACGGGGTAGGGGTCTGGCGATAATTAAGTTTAAAAATCTGCGCATTAATCTGATTAATACTGCGCCATTCATGATCAGCGCTTCCTGTCATTTTTGGCCGGCCAGAAATCGAGCTTAGAAGAATAGAGCAGGGTGAGCTTGTGTGTGCGACGTCATGACCAGGGATGTGGTATTGCTTGCGAATTGGCAGGAACAAATTATCACATGACCCTCCTGTTTTCTATACACTAGAACAGTGACCACTTTCCTGTTCATAGATCCAGTGTGAGTCACAGTATCTCAAAGCAGTAGGAACGTGCGCTCTGCCTCTCTCTGTGCAAACAGCTCAGCGAAAATTTAATTCACTATTTTGTTCAACAAAAAGCTCTACTTTTAGCTGTGATCCTAGGAACTAGTAGATCAGAGAGATTGGCCAGATTTTAGGAAGTTCGACAAAGAAATTTTTAAAGGACATCTAAGCCGCATTAAAAGTCAACGAGGATAACAGGGGGGGGAGGCCCGCGGGCGAACACCAAGAACAAGCTCTTTAAAGAATACTGGATATTGTGCCACACCAGACCATTATGTAGACATTGCATTGCAATAGCTTTTTGTTATCCGTATACCATTTCCAGATACCGATTTTGTTTTTTCACTTTGGCGTAGGCCCAAGCTTTGTTGATAGAGCCACCTTGCAGTTAAATATGATACAGGCTAATTTTGTAGTCCACCACAGGTGATATGAAAGTGCCAAAAAATACCTTTTAATTATTCCTATAAACAATTCAGATACGTGTTTTTTTCACTTTGTGGCGCAGGCCAGCTTTGTTGATAGAGCGCAACCTGCAGTTAAATTTTGAAATACAAAGCAAATTTTGTAGGTCCCCAACCAACATGGAAATTGATAGGTGCCAAAAATACCTTTTATATTATCCGTATACATTCAGAATACTTTGTTTTTTCTTTTTTCACTTTGGCGCAGGCCACAGCTGTGTTGATTAGAGCCACCAGCAGTTAAATTTGAATACAGGAGCAATATTTGTAGTCACACACAGAGGGGAAATTTATTTGGTGCCAAAAAATACCTTATATTATCCGTACCATTTCAGATACCGTGTTTTTTTTCACTTTGGGCGCAGCCAGCTTTGTTGATAAAGCCACCTTGCAGTTTTAAATTTGAATACCAGCAATTTTTGAAGTCACCACAGGGAAATTGATAGGTGCCAAAAATAAACCGTTAATTATCCGTATAACATTTATCAGATACGTGTTTTTTTTTTCTTTTTTCACTTTGGCGCGAGGCCCAGCCTTTGGTTGATAGAGGTACTAGCACTTAAATATGAACCAGCCAATTTTGTAGTCTACCGAACAGGCTGAATTGGATAGGTGTGCCAAAAATACCGTTTATAAACCGTATACCACTTACAGATTCGTGGTTGTTTTTTTTTTCACTTTTGTCAGACAAGCTTTGTTGATTGAGAGTACCTTGCACTTTAAATTTGAATCCCAGCAATTTTTGGTAGTTTACCACAGTGGTGAATGATTAGTGTGCCAAAAAATACACTTTTTATTATCCCGTATAAACATTCAGATTAACGTGTTTTTTTTTTTTTTTTTTTATTTTTTTTTTTCACTTTGGCACAGCCCAGCTTTTGGTTGATAGAGCCACCTTGCAGTTAAAGTTGAATCCAGCAATTTGTAGTCCACCACAGTGAATTGAGTAGGTGCCAAAAGATACCTTTTAAAGTTTATATCCGTATACATTTCAGATACTTGTTTTTTTCACTTTGGTGGCACATGGCAGCTTTGTTGATAGAGTGCCACCTTGCAAGTTAAAATTTTGAATCCAGCAATTTTTGTAGTCACCACAGTGGTGAATTGATAGGGTGGCCAAAAATACTAAAAAACCTTTTTATTATCTTTATACCCGTATCAGATACGTGTTTTTTTTTATTTTTTTTTTCTCACTTTTCGTCAGTTAAGCTTTGTTTTGATAGAGCCACCTTGCAGTTAAATTCATGGAATATCAGCAATTTTAGTATGACCACCCACTAGGTGTAACTATAGGTGCCAAAAATATACCGTTTAATTATCCTTATATACATTTCAGATAATACGTGTTTTTTTTTTTTTTACACTTTCGTCAGTTAAGCTTTGTTTGACTAGAGTAAACCTTGCACTTAAATTTGAATCCATAGTACAATTTTGTAGTCACCACAGGTGAATTGATAGGATGCCAAAAATAACCTTTTTAAATATCCTGATATACAATTTCAGATACTGTTTTTTTTTCACTTTTGGGGTCGCAGGCCAGCGATTGTTGAAGAGCCAACCTTGGTGGCAGTTTAAATTTGATCTAGCAATTTGTAGTCACCCACAAAGGTGGAATAGATAGGGTGCCAAAAATAACCTTATAATTTGTCCCCGTTATACATTTCAGAAATACATGTTTTTTTTTTTTTCACTTTGCGCAGGCCTAGCTTTGTTGAAAAGAGAGCCACCTAGCAGTTAAACTTTGAATACATAGCAATTGTTGAAGTCACCACAGGTAGAATTTGATAAGGTTGCCAAAAATAACCTTTTAATATATCCATAAAAAGCATTTCATAATTACGTGTTTTTTTTTTTTCACTTTTGGCGCAGGCCCGCTTGTTTGATAATTACGCCACACTAACTAGCAGTTAAATTTGAAAACAGGGCAAATTTGTAGTCACCAAAGGTGAATAGATTGGTGGCCAAAAATACCTTTTTAATAAATTAGTATACATCAGAATACCTTGGTTTTTTCAAACTTTTCTTTTTTCCCCCAGTCCCGCCTTGTTGATTTAAGCACCCTTGCAGTAAATTTGAATACCAGCAATTTTTTGTAGTTCTCCACAGGTTGATTCAGTGCCAAAAATACCTTTTAAATTATCGCGTAAAACATTTTCCAGATATGTGTTTTTTTTCAACTTTGGCACAAGCCAGCTTTGTTGATAGAGCCACCTTGCTATTAATTTGAATACAGCAATTTTGTAGTCCCCCAAGGTAAATTTGATAGGTCAAAAATCCCGTTTGTTACCCCGTTTACATTTCGATAGGTTTTTTTTTTTTCACTTTTGGTCGTCAAGCTTTGTTGTAGGGGTCCTTGCACTTAAATTTAAATCCGCAATTTTTTTTTGTTTTTTGGGTTTTAAATACTGTGTTTGCCGTTTTTTTTAAGGGACTTTTCCAAAAAACTTTCCATAACTTTCAAATTTTTTTTTCTTTCTGAATATTGAGCGAAATTAGGGGGTAAACGAGCAAAGAGGGGGTAGGGCTGGGGGTAGGGTACGAAAAGGGGCTCCTTCCATGCGGCGCAACAAAATGCCACAGAGTCGGGTTTAGGACCTCAGGCCCCGTCATCGCTGGGTAGGGGCCCGTGAATTCAGTAACGAAAAAAGCGCGCCAATCTGTTTTCGTGGTTAATGCAACATGCCCTCCAGCAGTCTTACCTCCTTTCCCTTCCCGGCCACAAAATTTTCGTCATAGCTTATCATTGTCCAAAACATGAAGCAAAAAGGAGCCCAAATGTCAACCGTGTACCCCCCTGTGGATAATTTCCCTTTTCTGAAGACCTCTTTTATGACAAAAGCGGTTGGGGTCAGAAGGGGTTTTTAAAGATAAGAGGCCAAAAGGATTTTTTCTCTGCTCTGACGCCAGTTTCTGATGCCAAGAGGAGGTAAGGAAGCCGGGCAATCGGCAAAAATCCCGGGCGGTCGGGAAGCCCGCAGTGCCCCCCTTTCTTGTAGCCCCCGCTTCTGGATGCGAAAAAACAGGACGGGCAAGTCACCTTGGGTTTTGATGATGATGGCCCCATCAGGACGAGGGGAAGTGAGGGGGTAGTGTCAATGGGTTTCCCCCCTCAAAAAGGGAGGGGCGGTGCACAAGTCCGCTGTTTTATTCCCCTGCCCCCAAGGGAGCGCAAACCCGCTCCCCGCTTCCGCCCCCAAAAAGGTCCGGGCCTTCAAGTGGCCCTTTTTTGAACCCGCCTTGATACCCCGCGTTCATATGCCGCCTTTGCGTAAACGCATAAAATAGAGGCAAGAATTTAGGGGTTTAACCACCCCAAATGTTAGTCCAGCAGTGAATGCATGAGTTTTAAATGGGGGCAAAACTTGGCCAAAAAAGGCCAGACCCGCCCGGGTTCCAACCCCTGTAAGGAGTTTGTTCACAAAATTAAAAAAAAAAAATTCGGTATCATTTACATTTGAAAACAGGGGAGATGTTTACCTTTCCTGGTGTCCTTATCATTAAAAGATCTGAATGGTTTAAAATTTTATCAGATATTATAGGAAACCCCAAAAAACAAAGTTTGTTACATGGAAAAGTTACCATCCATTACCCCGTAAGAGGGGGAATACCGAAAAGGTCAATTCTGAAGTTAAGAGAAATGTCCAGAGATGAGGATTTTAGGAGCCCAGTCAGGTATTTGGAGAGGGATTTCTTAATCGGGGAATTCCCCAAAAGTCGGAATCACCTTTGGCATGAAAAAAACAAAATAGGACAATCTATTACAGGGTAAGCCCAGGCAGATAAAAGACAATAGGCCGTATAGTTGAAAAACCTTCGATACAGAAATCTAGAAGTATCAATACCCTCAGAAAATTTGGGGGCTTTTTGAGTTGGAAAACCGGATCAAAAGGTACTTCTTCAACCCTCGAAACTTATGGGAGGGGAGATCTATTAAAGTAGACTGTCCATAGCACTATAACCCCAAATACCCCTAAAAGGGACTTTTTTTGAAAGGAGACCGATGGGGATGTTTTAAATGTGGGCAGAGATGTTAGCCGTCCAAACGTTTTCAAAAAACAATCCTTCACAATTTCCCAATGGAAAACTATTTTTTTATCCGTGATTTTGCCAATTTTAGGACAGAAGGAGTAGTTTATTTTGTGTACATGCCCCTGCCCCCTCAATTTCATTGGAAAAAAAAAGAGAAATATTTTAAAAAAGGGTGGGTGAACATCTGGGGGATATAGAAATAGAAGAGACAGAGTACTGACAGTGTGGGAAATCAAAATGGTGAATGGGGAAACTCTGCGCTTTTTGATTTTGAAGTTGTGAGACCCTCCCCAGAGGGGGGGAATGGGATAGACGAATCCTGTGTAAGGAGGCCCAATGGATTTATCGTATGGATTCTGTTAAACCCAAAGGGCCTGAATGAGACTTTGCAATTTATTTTGCTTTATTAAATAGACTCTTTCATTGGGCCTGTCCACATTGCTTTGCTCTGTTCGCTTTTCCATAGAGGACCATATTGACTCTTTTCAAGTCGGGACCAATGAACTTTGTATCAGTGTCATATCTTTAATTTTTTATTATATTCATTGATTCTTACGTTGATAATCTATGTCAGCTGAGGACAATGAATTTTTACCCCGAATGTCTTCTTTTGGCCCTGTTTTAAGGGCCCGTGTAAACCTACAATGTGTTTTCTATATAATTTTTGCTCCGGGAAAATCAATTATTGTTGTCCCGCCACATTAGTCGTTTATTACCATATATCATGGCAGATGGGTGGTGTCAGAAATAAGTACATTTGCCAAAGGGTTGACTCCGTGGCGTTAGTCAGTATTATGTGGTTAGGAGTACATTTGAACTGTAACGCAACCTTTTTTATAGGTATGGCGCGATCCCAGGAGTTTGGTATAGATATGGCATTATGTTTCCTCCTGACATGCGCAGTGCATTGTTTTGAACGCCGGGCGCCGCGTGGTTTGGGCCGGCTTTTAGCATATGCGCGGTGTCGTTTCCGGCGATGCTAACCGGAAGCGACAGGTATTTTACTTCCGGACATGCGCAGTTGAACTTTCCGGAACCCCGGAAAAAAAAAAAACCAAGAGCAGTGAAATATGCACACATGCTCTTGGGAACCTGGAAGTGGGTATAAATCATTATTACTTATTTGTAAGCACTGGGGACTTATATATTATACATTTGCGGGGCCATTTAAGACATATAAGGGAGACAGAGACAATGTTGCTCTGTATCCCTCTTATCTTGGGTGCCAGCATAATAGAGGAGCTGCGGGGGAAATTTTGTCTTTATACTGGCAGCACTTAAGATAAGTATCAGTCCAATTATCTAACCTAAAAAAGGGGAAATACATGTGTTGTAGTATATGCGTTGTATTTTAGCGTTTTTCTTTTTCCACAGTGAGAGAAATTTTGATCCCCTGATGAACCCTAATTTTTGTATGGGGGAAACGCGTCGGGATAGCTGGGATTTAAAGGTTGTCTATACACGCCATGTAGTGATATTGTCTGTCATTAAAGCGGGAGCCGCTCTTTATCGGGGCGATTACTCCATGACGGATAGTTCACAGTTTGCTGTATCATCTAGGTATGTAGTGGTAATATATAGGGGTTTAGATATTAATATTTTTAGATAGACTAGTAAAAGTTATGTTTTAACAGGGATTATTATTTGCAGTGATATATTGGTTTAAATCCTCTGTTCATATAGAATTTGTAGTATTTCCAACCACTGTCACACCCTCTGTCTCCGCCTCCTCCTCCTCCGCCACCACCAAGCGTTCCTCAGCTGCCCATGTCTCTCAGTGTCATGATCAGGGATCAGCCTCCGCTTCAGCCTCCACCGTCGCCGAGTACCACCGGCACCACCAGAGACCATCCTACCCCTTCTCCTTCCGCCAGTTTGACGACCTGCACCCCGTTACAGCGGCCAGTCTAGCAGCCAGCCTTCTGTCTTCAGGTTTGGGAGCAGAAAAAAACACTTTAACCCAAAACCATCCAAAGCCAAAAGCCTGAATGTCGGCATTGCCAGGCTTTTGGCCTTGAAATGTTGCCTTTCCGTCTGGTGGACACAGATGGGTTCCGCACGTCATGGCCCTTGCCTGCCCCCAATCCAGATGCCGGGCAGGCATTCCTGTGCCAGCAAACCCGTCCCTCCCCTGGCCAGCCACGTGACAACTAAAATTTCAAGCGCGTTGTCTGCATCTGTGTCGGAAAAGTCCATCTCACCACCGACACATGGACTAGTAAGCACGGCCAAGGCCGCTATATCTCTGTGACAGCTCACTGGGTGAGCTGGGTAGATGTCTCTGGGGGTGACGGTGGCTCTCAGGCTCGGGCATGCTCTTCAAAAACTGCAGGGATGGTGCAGGGCTCTTTCCCCAAAGGTCCTCTGGTTGGCATCACGTGCCCAGAGAAACCAGGCCGTGTTGAAATTAATCTGTCTTGGAGACCGTCCACACACAGGTCAGGATCTGTGGACGGCTCTCCGCAACGAGACCGGGCGCTGGCTGGGTGACAATGAACCTTGTGCCAGGCATGGTGGTATGCGATAACGGGCGAAATCTGCTGGCCGCCTTTAAGATCAGTAGGCTGGAGCACATCCCTTGCCTGGCACATGTCATGAACCTCGTCGTCCAGAAAGTTCTAAAGCGCTACCCGGGTCTGGACTGCCTGCTGAAGAAAGCTCGAGGTCTGAGTTCGCACTTCCGCCGTTCGCACCCAGCTTTGTCCCGCTGGCTGCAATTGCAAACGTCAGCTCGGCCTCCCCGTCAAACCGTCTCATTGTTGACGTGGCAACACGCTGGAATTCCACCCTCCACATGCTCCAGCGATTGTGGGAGCAGCGCAATTGCCATTACGCAGTACGGAAGTGGACACATGGCCTAACAAGCAGCGGTGCGGACCACGGGTTGTTGAGCCACCGAGAGTGGAGGCAGGTGAAAGAGCTCTGCACCATCCTTGCCAGTTTTGAAGAAGCCACCAAAATGGTCAGTGTGGACGATGCCCTTGTCAGCATGAGCATTGTGGTGATCTTAGTTCTGGAACGATCGTTGGACACTCTGAAACAACAGGTCCCGCCAGCGACGGAGGAGGAGACGGACACAGATGCAGACACGGAGCCTTTCTCTCCGTCGAATCCACAAGGCCCGACAGTTTCTCAATTTTATCGCTCTTCATTGGGCAGTGGTTTGGGGTCCAGGGCTAGTGCAAGGCGGCGCCTCAGCTCTCAGGGTGCATCATCTGAGGCAAGTCAGGGCTGTGTTGAAGCTGTGCTGGAGGAAGCGGAGGAGGAGGAGGAGGTATTCCTAGACACCGACGTTACCGACGTCCCTGCCTTGGAAAGAGGTTGGCGCGAATTTGAGGCGGAGGAGGAAGATGAGGGAGATGAGTTTGCTGGTGCCCCCCCCGACCCAGAGGCTTGGGAAATCAAGGCTCCATCTCTCACATGAGTGCTTGGATGCTCCATTTCCTCCAACATGATCCTCGCATTAAGGCGTCAAAAATGAACAATGTTACTGGGTGGCCCACCTTCCCTGGATCCCCTGGTACAAACAAATCTCAGCACTTTCTTCCACCATCCTCAAATAGAGAGTATAAAATGCAGGAAAAAATGGAGACCTTGCTGATTGATCAACTGGAGACATCTGTTTGCGTCTGGCTCTAACGTTCTTCAAATGTCACGGCTGTTTGTGCAACAAACGCCAGGCGACGTTGACAGCAGTAGAGATGCCTCAAGTTAGCGTTTAGCGGCACAGCAGCAGCCCAAGGGTCGGCAGATGCCTAATGGGTGACCTCTGGCAATCTTTATTACCACCTCACCAATGCATGGCACAACATACAACACCAGAGACCAGCTTATAGATCATGGGTGCACGACTATCTGGCGTCTCAAAACACCGATGTTTTGTATGTGTTCCGGAACCAATAGACTTATGGGTATTCCAAATAAGGACGGATGGCCAAGCCGCCTCGCCACGCAATAGCAGGTTGTTGTCCTGCCCAGCAGCAGCGTCATATTGAGCGACCTTCAGCACAGCTGGAGGAGTACATTACAAGACAAACGCAGCCGGCTTTCCAAGATAATGTGGATCGTTTGACTTTCATCAAAGATGAATCAGGATGGATACTCTGATGATCGTTGTGCCCCAAATTGCCGAGCTCACCGATTATTTTCCGCTACTTCACATTCCTCTTTCAAACAGGAAATGGTCCTCTTGAAAAAACTATTTTATTAATGATCATTTCTTACTGCAATTTTATTCTCAGTTCCCAACAGTTCATTTTGATGGTTTTTTGTGTGGGGAGACTGTAAAAGAACACCATGGTTCATGAACAAAACCATATATTCCATTTATACCTCACTTCATTCTTAGAATTTTTAGCATTTGTCAATGGTTTTTAGGGTCATGTTGCCTCACAATTTTTAACAGTGGCTGAGATGTATTTTTATAATTTTTTTTGGTCCATGGTGTTGTGAGATAAGCAATAATCGTGGTCCTTTGGAAACAAGAAAATGTGGCTTCTAAGTGGCATTCTCCCTCACACAATTTTTAATAGTGGTTGAGAAGGTCATATTTATAATATTTTTGGGCCGATGCTGCTTTGAAATGCAGCATTATACAGGTCCTATTCTAAAAAAATGATTGTTTGTTTCTAATAGGACATTTGTCTTCACAATTTGTCAAAAAGTGGCTCAAGGGTCATGTTTTGAATTTTTGGGGGCATTTTTGCTGTGACATGCAGCTATACTACAGGTCCTATTATAAAATATGTTGTTTTCTATCAGACATTTGTTCTTCACAATTGTCAAAAGTGGCTCATGGGTCATGTTTGGAATTTTTGGAGGCATTTTGCTGTGAAATTCAGCTAGAATACAGGGCCCTATTGTAAAAAATGTAATTTCTAAACAGGACATTTGATTTTCACAATTGTCAAGAGTGGCCTCAAAGGGTGTTGGTGCTGTCAGAAACAGGGAATAGGGAAGGGACACTTTGTTTTTATTTTTTAAAAATGAGGACTCATTATTGGCATAATGACTTGTTTTGCAAGATCTTTAAAAAGTAGCTAGCCAATCCCTGTATTGTGACTAAACCATTTAATGAAATTTAAAAATAAAGAGAAACAAGACATGGTGGGTTCATTTTCTATTTAAAAATGTGTTTTCTAGAAATAAAAACTACTGAAATACTTGCATGTACAAAATAGCATGTAAAAAAATTCATTGAATTGTACATGGGAGGGTACAGAGGAAACTTGACCCAGAATATAGTTTTTCAGAGGGACATGGAGTATGGTGCACGACCAGAGAACAAAGTACAGAGACATTTCCTCAGCCACGTTGAGTGAATGAGAAAAAAGAATGCCAAGTTAAAAGGTCACTTGGATGGAACAGGAGCGTTAAACCTCACAAGTATTTTCCCAAGTGAAGCTCATTGGTCCGGATCATTTACGGTATGGGCAAGCGCTACCCAGGTCTTGATGAATGTGTACTGAGGAAGGCTGGGAGGTCTTACCTCCCACTTCCGCTTCGCACTTACTTCAGAACGACTGTTTTTCATTGCTGCGTCCATAAGGGCATTTTTTACGTGGGTTAATAGATGAGGACGCCAGCTTGGGCTCCTCACCGCATCCACTGTAACTACGGACATGGAAGCTGAACCTGCGTGTTAATAGGTGACAGACTCCATCCTGTGCTCTAACCTCACACACTGTAACTCAGGCCCTGGCTGCTGTAAACCTGCGTGTTAATAGATGAAGACGCTAGCCTGGGCTCTCACCGCACCAACTGTGAAGTCTGGCAGCGGACTCGTGTTAACAGATGGGCTGACTGCGCGCAGCACTGGCTCTCACCTCGTTAGGGTCATTCAGGAGAGCTTCAAAATTTTCTAAAAATCAGATTTTGAAAAAGGTGGTTTTTCTCGTGAGGTTAAGTAGTGTCAAAAAGGATCCAGGCCTGGGCACAATTGCACAATTTGGGCTAATAATTTTCTGGGCTGGAGTCACTATGGGGTCAGCAATCATGTGATCTCCAGGGGAGTCCTTTTCCTATATCAATGAGAAGGATTTGGAGGTAAAATGAAACCATTGAATTGAATGGCTGAATCAGTCTCAGAAGCCAGGACGGGCACAAATGTCTTCTCAACTAAGAGTGTTTTGGGGAATGATTAGAACATTTGTATTATTAATGGGATGTGCGGACGGAATTAAACAATATAAAACGTGTAAAAATACAGGGTGGGGTGTATGTTGTATGTTAGTCACATTTGAAAAAAAAAAATAGGCAAATGGATAATATGTAAAAACTAATAAATAAAACTTCCCTAAATAAAATCTGTAAAAACAAATGTCAGTTTACCAAAAAATATTCTAATGACAGCACTGTTTTAAAATAGGCATTGTGCCACTTTGTGATCTGTGGATTCAAACAGAGTTTAAGGGTCATGCTGTGGCCCAGGACAGACTATAGTCAATGTCCAGTTCAAATATAAATGCGTGGTTCAAAGACTCCTATTTCCCGGCACTTTTTAATCTGTGGGGTCCAGACAGGTTTAATGGTCATACTGCGTACTGGACAGGGTCTAGTCAAATGTCCAGTTTAACTAAAATGGTGGTTGAAAGAATCTTTTTCCGGACACTTTTTAAATTTGGGGTCATGCCAGGTTTGGGGCTTCATGCTTGTGGCCCAGGACAGATATAGTCAATGTCCAGTTCAACTAAAATGCGGTGGTTGAAAAAACTCCTTTTTTCGGCCACTTTTTAATCTGTGGGTCAGACAGGTTTAATGGTCATACTGCCGTACAAGACAGATATAGTTAATTTCCAGTTCAACTAAAATGGTGGTTAAAAGACTCCGATTTCTGGCACTTTTTCAATGTGGGGGTCATGGGGGTTTGGGGCTCATGCTGGGCCCAGGGACAGGTATAGTCTATTGTCCAGTTTCAAACTAAAATGGTGGTTCAAGACTCCTTTTCCTGTCACTTTTTAATCTGGAGGTCAGACAGGTTTTAAATGGGTCATTCTGCGGTACAGGTCAGCTATAGTCAATGTCCAGTTCAAACTAAATGGTGTTGAAAGATCTCCGTTTTGCCGGCAATTTTTAAATCTGGGGGTCATGCAGGTTTGGGGCTCATGCTGCGTTCCAGGACAGGGATATTCAAATGTCCAGTAATAGTAAAATGATGGTTCAACATCTTACTGCCTTCTGGCACTTTTAATTTGTTGGGTGATACAGGTTTAAGGGTCAGGCTGTGGTTACGAACAGGATGAGTGGTATGGTCTGGTGACTTTTATTCTTCTGTGGCTTTTATCACCTAAGTGTGTTGCCTAAGATGTAGCACGTATCCATTTGCTGTTTGGATGTTAAATTCCAGCTTCTCAGCCATGTTTGGGTGTATAATGAAGGTTTTGTTTCCTCCTCACCATAGACTTTTAATGGTCATCGGCGATAATCTATTATGACTATCGAAATCGTCTTGATAATTGCCAATATCGACTATCGACCCGATAACGATAGTCAACGTAATCGCTCATCACTAATCCTGATCTAATCAAAAAGTGTGGTTGGTAGAAATTAACATTGTAGCAACTTAAAGGGGATGTGACATCGAAAAAGTAAATACTGAAAACATGAAGTTTTATATTAAACACATTTTTTAAGAATATATTTGTATTTTTCATGTCACTATCTATATAAAAAAAATACTGGATCCTTGCAGTTTTCCGTACTGCCACTGAGTCTCAGAATGGACTGACACTGTCTGTTCTGTAGAGTTGAATTTATTACATTTTTCTCACTATCACCGCAGGCAAGAGTACTATTGTAATGGTTGCAGATCCCACTCTGACCCTGCACATTCTCTCATAGAAGTCAATGAGTCATCTCCAGAATACAGGTATTCGTAGTTCATGTGGCTGCTGTAACGCATAGCTTTTAAAAGGGTATTCATACTACATTAATTGGCTTTAATCATGTAGAAAAAGTTAAATAACGACAATTATTAAATACATTGCTATTGTGATTTTGCTTTATTTCACAGCTATAGCAGATCTTATCTACTGCTTGTATACTCAAGCTTCCCTAGGCTACCAACCACCTTTCTCTGCTCTAATAGGTTCTAGAGCTCTGGTTGGGATGGTGACATCACCCTCTGCTGTATCTTATCAGCAGCACTCTTCAGAGCTCTGTTGCCTTCTGCATTTCTGATTAAACCCCTCCATTACCAATTTATCTCGAACAGGCTCAGCTGGGAATAGTAGAACTGATAGGCCAATCACTGCTGAAGAACTGCCTACAGCCTGAACACTAAGTAAGTGCCTAAAGCTAGCTGTGAAGAGTCAATTAGTGAAACAGCCAAATAAGAAAACCCGTTTAATGCTGTTAACAACAATTCAGGCAAGATGGCCATTCCTATATTTATGTAAAAAAAACAAGTCTCAATAGATAAAACAGGTTCTTAAAAGCTATTTATCTGCATCTGGCTTTAATTAGTAAAATAAATCTAGGTGATGCATTACCTTTATGTTTCTTATAGCCACTGCTAAGCTCCTTCTTAGCATCCAACCAGACTGAACAAATCATTGTTATTGATCTCTATGGATTACTAACTTTTACGAGTACTGTGCTAGCAATGCATATCAACAGAGCATGAACTTGTAGTTAAATGCTGAGCAGTAACTTAGCAGTGATTTTGGTTAATGTACAGTATATTAACCCATTAACGAAATTTTACATACATTAATGTCATATTATCAGAATTGGAATATAGACAGCGTTAACTTGATGATTATGGTCCATAACCAGTAGGCGCCAGCTGCTAATTGTTAATTACAGAAAACACCCACTGTTAGCAATCTGGATCTGAGATAACTCTGATGGCGGCCACTGAAACATATAGGGGGAGTTCAGACGGTGCATGGCGGCGCGCCCAGGTAGGTGCCATAAAACGCATTTGTTAAAATTACGCGCTTGTGCAATGCGATTGCGACGTGCCTGAAGCAGATATCTGCCTACTTTACTGAATTATAGGATGGTGCGTATAAGCCTTTAAAAAAATAACTTGTCAATTCTTTTCTGGCGCACGCAAAAATATGAGAGTAAAATAGACGTCGTCTACATGTCGCCGCATATTTTACATTATAGTCTATGACAAGTGTACTTGAACATTGTTTTGAGCATATTTCCGTACATATTTCGGTGCAAAATATGCACAACAATGTGTGTCAAAATATGCCGTGTGAACACTCCCTTAGAAGATAATCACAACCACCTGCAAAATGATGCTAGGTGCTGATTGGTTTTCATGGCAGCTGCGGGCCTAATGAAGGTATCCACGCTTGACATCTTTGTACTAAGGCCATATCAAAATACTATTCTGCAATCTTATTATTATACTGCGGAATTGTGTACAAGCAATCGTTTCCCCTAGTAATCAAGTATTCTAGAGGGACTAAAAGTATGAGTAAGAAAAAAAAAATTAAAAATAGGAAAAAATTAAAAAATACATTTTTTATTTTTTTTATTTTACCATTTCACAAATACTTCCAAATGAAAAAATGGGAAATCCAGTCTTCCAGTGAAAGCCACAATGCTTATTTAGAAATCATCCTGTAACGGGTTGGGGGATTCTCTGGACCACCGCAAACGATGATAGTTAAGCCACGCCAGAGAGCGAAGTCTAAGAAGCCCCCGTTATTCACCAGAGCCCGCCGCAAAGCGGCATGGACTTGCTGCGGCGTGAGGCTACCAGGTCGCTACCCCTGACGTGACTTGCTTGCGGCGGCGGCCGGGGTAATGCGTGGTGCAGAATCGTATCTGGAGATGTAGTCGGGGACAGGCAGGAGATCTGGAAGGGCGGCAGAGGTTCGTGGTTATAGACGGGCAGACGGTCAGGGCAGGTCAGGAAACGTAGCGGAATGGACTGGCACACGGGTAATCAATATGGAACTCCAACACTCTCAAAATACACTAAACGCACACCAACAATCTGGCAGAGAGTGCAGGAGGCATATACCTTATATAGGACCAGCGGCCAGCAAGTGTCAAATTACCGGCGCGCTGGCCCTTCAAATTCAGACCAGTCGTCGCGCACACGCCCTAAGCAGCGGGTACGCGCGCATCGGCTGGTACAGACCGGAGCAGAGAGCACAGGGGCATGGGAGGGTAAGTGTACCGGCGCCAGGACCCGGGAAGCAAGGGGAAATCGCGGGGCCGGCCCCAGCACCCCCACCCAGCCCCCAAGCCGGGCAGGGGGGCGGCCCCCCGGAGGCAGCGGACCCCGCGGGGGCCGGGGCCCCCCGCCGGGGGAAGGGGGGGGACCGGGGGGGGGGCGACGGACCCGCGCCACCCCCCCATACATTTCCCCCACCCCCCCCCCTTTTAGGGCTCCCCCCCTTTTTTTAAAATTTTGAAAGGTGGTCAATACAGATTGGCCTCAGGTTCCCACGGGAAAAGCTCCTCTTTTCCCCGAACCCCCCTTTCCAAATCAAACAAAAAAACCCCCTTCCCCCCTCACGTTTTTTTCCGCAGCACCTCCTTGACCTCAAAAAAAATGTTATTTAGAGTTGGGGCCCCAGGGGAACGAGGGGAGATCCTGGGGGGAAGCGGTTCAGCAAACCCCTTTTGAGGAAAAGAAACATGGGAAGGGGAAAACCGGGATTTCGCGAGTAAGAGGCAAGCGGGGGCTTGTTTTGGGAAAACCGGGTTCAGTCCCCCCGAATACAACAAAAGGACCCAAATACTCCAGGGGCCTAACTTTTAACTGGGGACCCCTTTAAAAAAGAAAAAATATTTGGCAACAAACCCAAAATCTATCACCTGGCTAAAAACGGTGGGGGAGGGGGGCCCACGGAACCCCTTCAGCCTTGGGGCCTTGGTGCGAGCGAAGGGCCCCTAATAAGGGCCTTTTCCCTGTACTTTGCCGAAATGCCTTAAAACCTCACTTGGGGGACCCCCGGCAAGGGAAAGTGACACGAGGTAAACCAAGGGGAAGGGGGCCCCGGGGGGGATTAGCCCCAAAAAAACCCCCAAAAAAAAAAGGAGAAGGGTCCGTCTAGGGAAATTTTACAGAATTCCGCCCAGGGGGAGGGGGGGTTAAAAACCATTTTTCCTGACGGGGGGAAAAACAAAAAAAGTTTGTAGGAAGGTTTTAAACCCAGAACTTGGGTTTTTTCCTTCTCCAAAACCTCCCAAATTTGTTTGAGGGGGGTAAAGCAGAATTTAGAAGTCCCAGCTGAACCTTTCAACTGACCACATAGAAGCCCGGGAAAAAAAAAAAAAAAAATCCAAAACAAACTTTAACCCCCCTATTCCCCAGACCCCCTATTTAATGGGAGACCGGTAACCGAAAAAAATGTTTGGGGAAAAAATTTCCCCGGGGGCCCCTGGGGGGAGGGGGTAAGCCCCGGGGAGAGGAACGAAGGGGGAGCCATTTTTTGTGAAATTTAAAAAAAACACCAAAACCCCAAATTTACCCCTTTTTCCAGAAAAAGGGGGGGGAGGTCCTTTTAACAAAGCCCATGGCTACATGGGGACCAAGGGCTTTTTTTTGGGAAACCCGGGAGGGGTGAAGCAAAAACCCACGGTTCCCCCAAGACAGGGAAATTTTTACGGGGAAAAGGGGTTTAAGGGCCCGGGGGCAAAAGTCCTTCTAACCATCTTTTTGGCGAAGGGGTTTTGGGCCACCAAAATAACGAGAGTTTTTGTTGCAGGGGGCTTAAAGGACTCCAGGGTGACCCGCTGTTCGTGGGGGAATGTCCCCACTTCAGGGTTTGAGTCGAAAGGTAGGGCATACGTATTTTTCCCAGGGGGAAAATGTTGAAGGTCCAAAGGGGCCGGGGCCCAGAGAATTCGTTCTTGGAGGGAAATATGTGCTGGTAGAGGGGGCTCCAGGCCCACTGTGTCCGAGGGGTCTAGAAGGGCGTCCGCTTTGACTTTTCCCTTCCCCCGCTGGGCCCAAAATGAAAAGGGGAAAAACAAAGCCCGGGGAAGAAGAGCGACCACCTGGGGTTTTCGAAAGGGTTCCCGTTCCCTTGAGTGGACTGAAGATAAAAAATTTTTTATGATCGGGGAAGATAACGGTGGGGGGCGAGCCCCCCCACAAGTTTTTTGCCCCTTCTTCTAAAGGGGCCCAAATCAATGGCCATTATTTTTGCGATCACCGATCGTGTAATTTTTTTTTTCCCGGGTGAAAAGGGGAAGATGTTTGGGAAAAAAAAGCCCCCAAGTAGGCAGTTTTTTCCCAAGGGGGGGATTTCTGTAGGAGGGCAGCGGGCCTTGGGACCTTTCTGAGGGGGGCTCCACCTCTAGGGGCAAACGGAAAAGCTGGGGGGTCCCCGGCGAGACAGAACAGGACTGAAGGGGAAAAAAATTTATTTTTAAGGGGGATCAAAAGGGTTCTTGGGGGTTTTTAGGAGGGGCCCGGATTTTTGGGTTGGGGATTCTTTTCGAAGGGCCAACCCCAGGGGGGGGGGCCACAGCGTGGAGAAATGGGGGACGAACTGTTTTGTAATAGTTTGCAAAAAAACCCCCAAAAAACGTTTGGGTTTGGGCCGAAGGCCCACAGTCAAAGGCCCCCTGTAAGACCACTGAAAGCTTTGAGGGGTCCCTCTTGAGACCCTGATCTAGACATGATCCCTAGGAAGGCCAACGGGGGGTGCTTCAAACAAGAATTCCCAGTTTGAGCATAAAACTGGGGGGCTACGGAAAACGTCCCGAGCACCTGGCGGGCGTGGGGGCGGAAGTCTCCAAGATCAGGAAGAAAAAATTTAAAATGTTTTCCCCCCGGGTAACAATAACACAGACATAGAGAAGAAAAACGGAAATTCTCAAAATTTACGAAATTTCGGAACCCGCCGGAGCGTTTGCAGAGGCCAAAGGGATGGGCGGGGATATTTTTAAAAAGGCCCTCTCGGTTTTAAAAGGAAGGGTTTTCCCTTAAACCGCCTCCCCGGATTTCGAATCCCAAAACTGGTTGCACCCTTTAAAATCCCCAAATTGGAAAAAAATTTGGGGCCCACCAGGTCGATTTAAAAAGCTCCGGGGAAAAAAACAGAAAGGGGGGGGGTATCGGGTTTTTTATAGTGATCTTATTGAATCCCCGATAATCGATAAAAGGGGCTGGGGGAGTACCATTTTTTCCCTTTTCAACGGGAAGGAAAAAAAAATTTTCCCCCCGCGGGGGTGAGGACTTGCGTAAAAGCTGTTTATTTTATTCTCCTGGAAATTTTTCCGACATTTGGGCCTTTGGGCTCCCGGGACAAGGAAAGGGGAAAGACTCTGCCTCAGGGAGGAGTACTACCGGATGCAGGTCAAAAAAGGCCAAAACTAACACTGGTTTCGGGGGGAAAAGTTTTTTGCCTGTCTTGTGGAAAAAAAACCGGTCAAGGTTGATCCTGGTAAGGGGGTTTGGGGGGAGGAAACCCCCAGGGGCCCTTTGTAATCTTTTTTCAGAAAGCGGGACCCTAAAAGCTGGACTTGGGGTACAGGGGAAGGGCATTGTTTGGTTGGGGGGGAAAAGGGGGGACCCCAACTGGGTAACCCCGGCCCGTGTTTTCCCGTCAAACCGCATGGTCTTTTCAACCAAGGGACCCTCCAGGATAATTTTTAAATAGGGGGCAAGGGCAGAAAAAAGGAAGTCTCCCAGAAGGGCTTTCCTTTTGTAAGGCCCCAATTTAAGGTGGGGGCGTAAATGGCCGAACCGAAAAAAGCGTCCTTTAGGCATTCCTCAAAAAAGGGGCGGAGGGGTACGGAAATGGGGGTTTTTCCCGTGGGAGGGGCAAAAGGAAAACAAATTTTTGGGGGAAAAAACAGGGGCTTTAAAAAAATTTTTGGCGAACCCAAAAAAAGTCAAGGAAAGGGGAGTTTGGGGTGGTTAAGGAAAAAAGGGGGTTTTGGGTTAAAGAAGGGGGTTTAATAATTTTTGGGAGGATGGGGATTTATTGGAAATAAAGGATTAAATTTGAAGAAAGGAAATGAATGTTTTTGGGAGGGGAAAATAAAAATAAAAGAAAATTTTTGGAATTTAAAAAATTTTGGGTTGATTTTTGATGGGGGGGTAGTAGAAATTTTTTGGGAAGGAAAAGGGGGTTGGGTGGGAAAAGGGGGAAGAGGTTTTGGGGTTTTGGGGATTTAGGGGAAAGGGGAATATTGTTGTTTGGGGAAAATTTTTTTAAAATTTTGGGGGGTAATAAAAAGTTCCCTCCAGGGCGGAAAGGCAGTCCCGACCCCGCGAGTTCAAACTTTAATTTCCCCAGAAAGGTCCCTTTCCAAAGGTTGCCACCAAAGGCCTCCCTTAAACCCTCCACTTTTGAGGGGTAGGGGGTTTCCCCAACCCGCACGGAGTACTGACCCAAAAAGTTTTAAAAACGCCCTTTTACGGGGGGACGAAAAAAAACGCTGGGGGGCAGCGGAGGAGGGTTTTGGGGTCCAGGGTTCCTCAAAATTTGGTGCGGAAAACCCCCTTTTGGAGGGAAAGGGTTTCAGAATTTTTCCCAAGGGTTAAACGCCCTCAGTCCCCCTAGCGGAGGTGACCCGGGCCCAAAGGGTTCCCCAAAAAAGAGACTAATTAAAAAAGGCCCCCTTTAACACCTCCCTTTTTGGCCCAAAATTTATGTCCCAACATCTGAATGTGGATGGAGCAAATTTAACTTTATTAAGCACGGCATTCTTTGGGGGCCCAACAAAAAGTGAAAGGGAGCGGCAAAATCAGAGATGGCCCCTTTCGGGGAGCATTTGAGCCAATTGGGTGCAAAAGCAACTGGCCTTGGGTGGAGGGGGGCAACCGCAGGGGGAAAGGTTTGAAAGGGCCGCAAGGTTCGCAACATTGCCGTTTAACTGGTCAATAACCCCTTTTTGCCTTCTGCAGGGCAACGGGCCCTCGGGGACGTCCCCGGGGAAACGGGGGAAAGGTTACCCTGGGGTGGAAAAAACCATGGTCCAATATTGTTTTTTGAACGGGTTGGTGGCCCTTTTCTGGGCCCGGCAAGGGGAAAAAATATTAAAGCCAAAACCAAAAGGGGGAAAAAGCTAAGAAACCCCCTTTTTCACCAGATTTCCCCCCAAAGCGTAAAGACTTTTGGGCCTTTCGGCAAAAGAAGGGGGGAACCAAGGGTTCGCAACCCCTTACCTGGACTTTGCTTGCGAAAATTGGCGTTCCGGGGGGAAATTTTCAAGGTTTCATTTTAAACGAAACATGAAGGTTAGTTTCCCTTGGAAACAGGCCCCAAAGAAAAAAAGGGCGGCGGGGCCCCCGGGTTGGGGGGTCAGAGGGAAAAGGGCAAAAACGGGGCCCGGCATTAAAACATAAAAGGGGGTTCAAAAAATAAAAAGTGTAAGCCGGAACTCTTTACCCCCCGGTTTAAATTTTTTAATCCTGAACCCCAACACTCTCAAAAACAACAAAAACCCCACAAAAAATCGGCAGAGGGCCCGGGGGTCTTATTCTTTTTATAGGACCCACGGCAAACAATTGACAAATTACCCGAGGCTGGTCCCTTAAATCCCAAACCCCCGGGCACGCTTTGGGGGCCCCAAGCAGCGGTACGCGGCGATGGCTGGGACAACAGGAGCAGATAGCCAAAGGGGGGGTGGGAGGGAAAATTTCTGGCCCAAGGAACCCCACAGCAAGGGGACCGGGGGGGGGGGGGGGGTGTGGGGGGGGGGGGCGGGGCGCCGCGGGGGGGGGGGGGGCAGCACCTGCGCCAGGGCCCCCAAAACGAGCCGGGGGGCCCCCGCGGGGGGGAAAATCAGCGGCCCCCGGTTTCCGGACCCCATGCGGGGAGGGAGGCGGGCCGCGGGGGGGAAAGGCAAAAACCCCCCAGCCCCCAAAGACACATTCCCTTTAAAATGCTTTCATGAAAATGGTTTTCTAGCTTACAATTTTTTGTCCAAAGTGGGGCCCCTTTTAAACACAGCATTTTAGGGAATAAAAAAAAATTTTTAACAAAATTTGGGATCACCACATCCAGGAAAGTACGCTCTTAAAATATTACATTATTTATTCCATATGGTGAACACCGTAGAAAAAAATACCCAATGGCAACATTTTTTTGTCATTTAATTTAGTCATGTCTATTTCATTTGAATAAAAACTTATCAAAAAGTCGTTTGTGTCCCAAAATAGTAGCAATAAAAACTTCAATCAAAAAAATTAGCCCTCACTGAGGTCTATAAAAGAGAAAATAAAAAAGTTATTGGTCTCAGAAAATGCCATTGCAAAGAAAATGTATAAAATACAAAAGTTTATATTTTTTTAAAAAATATTAATGAATAACAGAACCTTTAAAAAAGTGGTATTGCTGGAATTATACCAACCTGTAGAAAAATGATAACGTCATTTATACCTCACAGTGATCTCCATAAAAATGAAATTCTCCCCAAAATGGCGCAATTCGATTTTTTTAAGTTCCAGCCAACATATGATATATTTTTGGATTTCCAGTACATTATATGGTATGGTAAATGGTACCAATAAAAAAAAAAATCACCTATTGCCTTACAAAAAGCAAGCCTTTCAAATGTCCATGTGGATGGAAAAATAAAAAGTTATGGCTCTTAGAAAGTGGGGAGGAGAAAAAGGGTGCAATGTAAACAAATATCGCTGTGACAGAAAAAGGTCAAGCTGCTGTAATGTAAAGGGAGATTTCTTTCAGTAAGATACTTCACACACAGTACTCCCAGGTCGTATTGATAACTTGTGAAATTTTCAAGTCTATGTGATTGCCTCCCAACTCCAAAGTGTGTAATTATCTGTTCTACAAGGAGGTAATGTACAACAACTGTTAGACATTCAATAACAAATTATCACAAAAGATGACTATTTTATAGGAAAGAGCAATGTCGCAGGAGGTATTTATCCAGCAGTTAATATACAAAAAAGAAGCTTAGTTAAAGGTAAACATGTCTTAAAGGGTTGTCTCACTACAAGGATTGCTTTTTATGTTAAAGATCTTGCAAAAACAAGCCACTTTCCAATATGTGTCCATTAACTGTGTCCTACCTATTCCTAGATATCCCCTCTTATATGGTCCTTTGCATCATCTCCTCAGGTGCTATGCTACAGACTGATCAACCTCCTCCTAATAGGCTGCAATCAACTGGTTGCTATAGTTACAGACCTGGCTTCTACAGCAGCCGTCGGAAGCCAGTAAACACGCCCCTGAATTCAAAGTGAAACCAAGAAAGCAGGACTGAGGTAAGATGAATCAATTTAGTGAGACAACCCCTTTAAGTATCTTCTCTTCTTATATTTTTTGTTATATTTTTCCTCTGTTACACTTTCTAAAAAAAGTATTGCTGATTTAGTCATCTGATGCAACACCCAGCTGTCAGATTCAGTAATACATTTCTAGAAGGAATTGTTATGTCACAGGGAACCAAAGTATTTACTAAAACAGATAAATCAGGAATGGCCACGGGTCCTTTTTAAATCCCTAGTTATTATTGGATTAGTAGACTAGTTGGTGGCCTCACTCAATGACTGACAGCCTATCATATGTGCATGCAGAGATTAAAAGTCAGTCCACTAGCACAGTCCACTTACACTATCTAAATTATCTAAATTGGCTAAATTATATCTTAATGCAGGCAAGGAGCTGCATAGCAATGTTTTTACCAAAGAGTAACATTATTTAAATGGCGACTAACCTTACAACCAAAATATTTGCTCAAAATTATAGTACATTGTTTTTGGAACATAAGAAAAGTTGTAGTATAATACATTTTATTGAGAGAAAATGGCCTCTCTCCTTGACTTATTCAGGAACCTCTGTCCAATCCCTTCCCTCCTAAAGTATAGACATTAAAGGGGTGTTTTTGTGATTTACTAATGCTCGTTCTTCATTGGAGTATGAATTAAAAATATAAGAGACTTATACTTACCTCCCGACGCTCCCATTCACTCCCGGCTGCCGGTGCATTCCTTTCGGGCCTGAAGAAGTGAAGATCAGCGTTTTCTGTGACTGCCAAGGAGCCAATTACAGACCAGAGAGGTCATTTTGCATGGACGTTGTCGCTGGGCTGTGATTTGCTACCGTTCACTCCTTACTTCCTGGTTGAACAAACCGGCAGCCGGAAGTGAACGGGAGAGTCCAGGAGGTAAGTTTGAGTCTTCTCGTCCTATTTTTTACTCATTACCCCGATGAAAAAACGGGCTGCTGATCAGTCCTGTAATATCCTTTAAGGACCACATGTGTGAAAACTGTCTAGGTCTCAGATTTCTTTGTTGTCCCATAGCAACCAATCAAGCTCACCTATCATTTCATACACTGCTCTGAAAAAATAAAAGGGAACTCTGGTTGCTATGAGCAACAAAGAAAGTTTTTAAACCTTCAACAGGTTTTCATACAAGTGGCCAAAGAGTGACAGTATAAATTGACCAACAGATGTGTATGCATGTGTGTGGTAATATGGGAGAAATCACAGTAGCTAGTTCCACCCACTGATCAAGACAACTGAAACTTAAATCCTGTGCCAGCAGGGAGGAAAAACAGGCAAAATTGTCGAAAAATAAAATATAAGACTTATGCCTATAAACTTTTAAACTTTGAATAAAGATATAGGTCTAATTTTTTCTAAAGGCTATAACATAAGGACTCAAGATAACTTCTTATAAAAAATGAGATTGTATTTTAGTCCCTTCATAAAAGTTGTAAAAAACGAGAAAAATATAAAAATACTAGCTTATATTCATTTGTAACAATGTACAGGTCTTGTATATTTTGTCTCTGTGTTTATCTGGAATCTCTACATTCTCAATCTGAACCTTTATTCTTTTCACCATCCTGCATCATATGTTTGTGATTCACGGTCAACCAGGTCTTCTGCACATCAACCACCGCACTGTCTGTCAGTTGTCTAATAGTATATAGTTGAAGAATAGTGGGTGTCCTTAAACAGTCCACTAGTTCTTGTATAACTATATGGGTTTCAAAAGTATTCACACCTTTTGAACTGTTTTTCATTTTTAAAAATTACAGCCACAAACTTAAATGTATTTTAATGATATGTTGTGTGATACAGCAACACAATGTAGCAAGTACAGATGTAGCAGAACTAAACAGAACAGATAATGTGTTGTGATATCGACGCACAGAATTGTTATCTCAATATTTACAGTGCTTTTCATGGCTTTGTTTACAGATCAGAGCAGATAACACAAAAGCCGTGTTATCACGTCAAGCTGAAGCTCTGCTACATTCTGTATTTGTGAGTTTAACCCCTTAAAAGGGGTTTTGCACGATGAAAGGTTGACGAGGATCCTCCAAAATGAGTATTTAATCACTTTTCTAAATACAATGTGATTTACAAAAGTGAAGGCTCTGAGAGCTACAGCATTGCTCAGTCCCCCTTGAGTTTCCTGAAAGTTAACAATTAGACACGACCATGACACTGACAGGAGCTGATCGGCCGCGCTTGTGTGTTTGCACTTCTATCTGATGACAGGTAAGCATGAAGGATCTTGGCAAAGGGGCAGGGGAGAAAGTGACATTGTATGGAGGCCTCTCTGCTGTATAGAGAATCCACTAATTGTAATGTAATTATTTGAGTAAAACTTTGAAGACATCAATTCCCTGTTCCTCGCTCTCCTGCCGCACGTCCTCCCCTCCCTCTCCATCGCTGCAGCCCTTCATGACTCAGCATGCTTTGTATCTTCTCTCCTGAGCAGATAAGATGTAAGAAACTCACTTTTGTGCAAAACCCTTAAAGAGCAAAACGCTTTTTTTTTTCATCACATCAGTTTCCTACTCACCCCAGCCATCCAATATCCATACCTTTTTAATTTTCCCATGTACATAAAGCAATGAGGGCATTTACTTTGTGGGACAAGATGTACTTTTCTAATGGTTATCATTGACCGAATTATAGAATACTGGGAAACCGAATTTTTTTTGAACATTCACCGATAGACCTGAGTGAGCGTGGTATTTTTGGGGGCTGAAGTGTATATTTTCTTGGTACAAATTTGGGATAGAGATGCAACTTTTTTTGATCACAATTTTATGAAAAATGACCCATAAAAAACGAAAATTTGGTGTTTCGGATTTTTTTTTCCTATATATAGTGTGCATCGTATGGGATAATATGTATATTAAATAGACCTGTCTTTTAAGGATTGGCAATGCCAATATGTGTAACATTTTATTATTTTAATTTTTATTTGTAAAATTCGCAAAAGGGTGAGAGAATATGAAATCTCTAATTTTTTATTATATTTTTAAATATAATTTTTTTTTTTTTTTTTACATTGAGTCTGGTCTAGGGTGCTTGACCACTAGTGGACAATGATGTTATGTACACCCTTCTGCATTGGTAAACAATGCCAGAGAGTAGTGAGTAGATGTAGAGTAGAGAGAAGAATGGTGGGGTGTTGGGGTGGTGGGGTGGGGTTGGTGGGGGGGGTGGGGGGGTTTGTGGGGGTGGTGGTGGGTGTTGTGTGGGGGTGGGGTGGGGGTATGCGTGGGGGGGGGGCAAGGCGAACAAGACAATGTTTTTTAACCACCGATAGAATGATTAAATGCAGGGCAATCTGGGAGGAAAGTCCTGAAAGAAAATACAAAAAAAAAAAGAAAAAAAATTGAGCCCTGAGGTGTTGTTCACCTTCCCAACAGGACAACGATCTTTAAACACTAACAGCTAAAGCTACAATAGAAGGGCTTAAAGATGACCCAATCAAAGTCCATACTAAATTCCCATTGAGAGTCTCTGGCTGAACTTGAAAATTGCTGTTCACAAATGCTCACCAACCAATCTGACTGAGCTAGAGCTATCTGCAAAAAAGAGTGGGCACAAATTCCACCTCTAGATGTGCAAAGCTGGCAAAGTCATACCCCTAACAGACCTGTAGCTGTCATTAACAGTTAAAGGTGTCCTACAATGTATTGACTCAGTGAGCTGAATACATTACAGTTATGCACGTTCACAGTTTTTTCAGTGTTTTATTTGCAAACATTTAAAAAGCATGTATGATTTTCTTACTCTTCACAAATACTTGCTGTTTTTCTTGTTGCTAAGTCAACATTGAAATATCAATAACATACATTTAAGTTTGGTGGCTGTAAGTTTAAATTTGGAGCATTCAAGTGGAATGACTACTTCTGCAACAAAGTGGTAGGTATAGACTCACTCCCAGAAATAACATCCAATAGAGCTTAATTCAGAAGATTGTTATGAGAAAGGAGATTTGTTTGCCTTTTGTATTTTGTACACATCAACAATGGTGAGAAGTGATCGCAGGATATCTTACCAGTACCTGACTTAGCTGATGATTTCGCTCATCCTTGACATCTCCATCATTGTTGGCAGCCACCATTTCTGCTGAGAGTGAATTTGACTTTTCATCACTGAACAGCACTGAGGACTACTAGTCTCTTGTCCAGTGTAAATGTTCCCGGCCCATGCAAGACAATGATGCCTTTGTTTGGTGTTGGGTTAGGTGCCCTTGCCCCAGTCACTAGCACACAGACCATGCGATGTAAGGGTTAAGAATGCTGAACGACACTTGGTGCCTCTCACCTCCCTTTAAACATGCTATAGAGTTGTGTGGGCCACTCATCTTCCGGTTCCACGGGGCATTGTTTACAATGAAGCTGGTCATCTTTGTGTTCACATTCTGCCTTCCTGGGACTCTTCCAGTCCTCTCTGTTTCTCTGTGCACCCCTTCTGATGACACTGCCTGTGACATCTGTGACATCCACTTGAAGCTCGCATGCGAAGTTTATTGTTCATCATTGTAAGTTGTTGTCTTGGTCTCATGATGTCAAAATGTGAACAGCATGATCAGGAGACTAATTAAATCTCAATTTAAATTGAACCCCGCCTAAATGGATTAAACACCTGTTGTGAATTTTTTTCCACATATAGATGATCACTTTAGCTAATTAAAAAAAATTCAAAACCTTGTAGAGTTTCAACGAGACCAATATCCTTAAGTAATGAAAAGAATAAACATATATATATTATATATATATATATATTATATATATATATATATATAGTATATATATATATAAATGCACATACACACATGCTGTTAATTCATATTTATTAATACAGGTCAAATTACTTTGGTAGTGATAAACAATGATTTCTGGCTTGTTAGGGGATCAGGCCTTTATACACGTTATCTTCAGCCTTTTCATATGTGCAAACAATGTATATAGCATTCATGGCTATTATCCCTTCTTCGTATTTGCATTTCACTCAAGCTATCAAAAAGAACATTGCTTTTTTTTTCTATACGGTATTGATATGGTGATGTATTAGTCATATAGCCAGAGGTATTGTAATAATATGGTGGCTATGATATGCATAATAAGCCATGTTTTCCAAATAAACATATTATGCAATATTATTTTATTTGTATGTATAACTGACGCAGAATGTTGGTATTATGAAAATGGTATAGAATAATTACTGTCATAATACAGAAATACAGGATGTACTAGCTTGGTGAGTTTTTATGTCAAGATAGGGCTGGTTCTGTGCTCTTTACCACTTTATCATAGAGCTCCCTGAGTCCACAATTTGTGATTATCCTAGCAGGTAACCTTTATGTACAAGTATTGAAAATTCAATGTATTATAATTCATCACTAAATCCTGCAGTTCAGCAAGGGTGGGGCAGCATTCCCTGCCTTTTTCCTGAGAGAGAAGTATCTGGGTCCTAGGCCAATAAAACCCCCATCCCTTTGACTGTTTAAGTACGGATCAGATTAGATACCATGGGGATCATTGCGCTTATGGCCCATGATTGTATATGCAGCTGTCCTGGATACCTGAACACCTGATAACCTATGACCCTTTCAAATAAACACATTTTCCCGCCAGAAAGGGAACAGGGATTTCTTTTCTGCCCAAGAGGGCAGTCCGTGAGTGCCCCCTTGCGGAACTAAAACACAATAACCCCCTCATGAAAATGCTGTAAACCCACCTCCTTTCATATTCCAGCCATAAAGAGGAGACAGCCTTGGCTGGTATAATGGCTCAGCCCCCCCTGATGACGGTGTCAATAGCCTAGGGTCCTTCTTTCTAAGTGAGCTTGTTCCTAATTTCTCCTTACCCCGGGACGGGAAACATCTTGTAATTGATGAATTTATTCATTTTTCCTCCCCATTTATTTTAAAAAAACTTTTTGTATTGTATTGTGTCATGTATTGTTATTATCATATTTTTTGTCTATGCAAGCACTGAAATCATTTTTATATTAAAGGAATCAGTATATTCGTTAACCTCTTTGCTGTTCGAACGGTACCCAATTTCTTTGAATGATTGTTTTTATTTTTCTCTTTGTTAACTACTGCGAGAGCAGTGAGCGGATAATTTTGGTGCTGGACTGTCTTGTGGTACGATTGTATGCTTGATTTGCTACCTGAGTGAGAGGTGAGCTCGAGTGGATATAAGTCTAAAACCCATTACAGTGGGCCCCCCAGACACGTGCTGGTGAGCGCGTACTGACAAATTGTTGCAGCGGTGGGATATTTTATTTTATTGCAACATTATTGCTTGGTTAAGCAATTATTCCCTAGCCACTAAAGACTGGCTGTATCTTTTGTGAAGATTACACCAGTCTTACACGAATTAACGCAGTGCTTACTTTATTTGACACACAATCAATCAGGTTCCCCTCCCTGTTTTTCTTTTTCTATCTTTTATTGGCCAAAGGGTGCTATGTGAAAATGGCAGCCTTTACAAGAAGCAAAGTAAAGAATATCTCGCAGCCTATGTGAGGAGAGAGATATTAATACATCGAGAAAACTAAGGCCCAGCTGATCCTGAACTCGTGGAGCACACGATCTGCAGGCAGCCCGGACGCGGCATCAAAGAGCGAAACGACAACGCACAGGTCCAATTGACGGAGTATGCGCCTGAAGTAATTTCCCCTGAGGACCCCCGCATCGGCACTCTCAGGGAGGGCTTGGGACCCTGCTCTGGCATGGCTTTGCACAACTTGCGCTTGTGACCCTAGTTGTGCGCCTCCAACTATATATCTGCAGCATTCCAACACAGGCAGAAGAGAGGCTGCGGCAGCTGAGCAACAAGTCAGCGAGAGAGCGAGAGGCGGCTGAGCGTCAAGCAGCGGGAGAGGCTGAGGCGGCGAGCGTCAAGCTGAAGAGGGACCTAGGTGCAGCTGGCACCAACTTGAAAGGTGATGCTTTGCACGGCCTCATGCCCAGGATACAAACCCGTTGAAACCCCGACTGAAACACTTTCCTGTAGAAAAGAATGGGATTGGATGTGTTCCTACGAGGATTTTGAAAAGACTTGTAGGCAATAATCATCTGCCCAAAGAGGAGGGGCACGATATCTAGACCCCAGGACTAAAGGAAAAGCCTTGGAGGTTTTGGCGGACCTCCTACCAGAGCAAGATGGGGACTATGACTGCCTAAAGAGGCTCTGGTCAACGAAATAATCACCTCACTCCGGAGGTGTATCGCAGAAAATTTCGGAGTCTACAGTAAAGTCACCCTGACAGCTACGCCGATGTGGAAAGCGGCTTAAAGTGCCACCTGCAAGCATGGGTAGAACGGACTCTCTGTTTCCAGCTTTGATGACCTTGGTTGAATCTGATGATCAAGGAGCAGCTTCTCCGATATCTGTCCCAGCTTATGTTCGTCATTTTCTGCGACTGGAAGCCAATACAAACCAAAGAGGCGGGCTGACCTGGCAGACTCCTATGTTACCAACAGGATGCCAAAGCCCGGAGAACACCTGATCCACTGGAAGGAGAGTAAGCCTGCTGAGATCCCTTCCTCCCCACCATCGCCATCCCGCCCCCACTGGTTATCCCCCTGGGGCCCCAAGACCCACCTTATCCAGTCACTGGACCCGCGCAAATGCTTCACCTGTAACAACAGTGGGGCATGTTAGTGCCACCTGTCCCGACAAGAGGAAGAGTTCCCCTACGCCTTTCGAAATCTCCCCGTGGGCAGGGCCTCTCTATCTACCTTGTGGCGCTGGGGCTGAAGGGAAGAAGCAGCAACAATTTTGGAACCTGTGACTGTGGCAACAAGGTTTTACCGTGGCTTCAAGGACAGTGGTGGCCAGAGGTGACTGTGGTGGCGGCCCTGAGTTGGTGAACTCTGAGGACATCCTTTACTGGAAAGACAATGTCCCCTGAACTGGATTTGGAGGATTCAGCTCCGCTGTCCCCATGGCCCCGTGTTTTATCTGGATTTGGGGAGCAGCAGAGAAAGAGAGAAGTGGGAATCTCTGACTCTATTCCAGCCATTGTTTTGCTGGGTACAGATTTGGGGGAGATTGAGATTAATTATGTCCCTGTCCCTCCACTGGGATGCCACCCCGATATGTGGTTCCCTCAGGACCCAGTGCACAGCATCAGGTAACGCCCCCTGCTGGGATGAGACTGTCGCCGTAGGGCACCCCCTGACACTGTCCCCGCTGTGGGTAATGTGAATGTAAATGTTGATAACAGTTTATATGTT
Organism: Phyllomedusa bahiana; assembly: GCA_025379985.1. Taxonomy (NCBI): domain Eukaryota; kingdom Metazoa; phylum Chordata; class Amphibia; order Anura; family Hylidae; genus Phyllomedusa; species Phyllomedusa bahiana. The sequence goes on from JAODAL010007665.1 coordinate 40,149, forward strand.
TGCAGCTATGAACTCGCAGTCAAACTGTTTGTAAGCTCAGAACCTGTGTACCCTGCCTTCTCCCCTCACAGACAGCATCTCCTGCGAGGAGGGGTCACATGCTAAGCCCGCACAGAGAGCCCAGCATCTGCTGCTGACCCCCCTCTGCAAGGTGATGTGCAACCTATAGCTATGGCTTTCCAGAGCAGCCCTCTGTCAGATCACAGCTTAGACAAGCTAAGGGCCTCTGGCAGATAATCCTCCCCGTGAGTCCAGCAACGAAAGGGTGTACTGGGAGCAGGGCAAGCTGTACACAGAGACTGTAGGCTGACGCGCCAACAGCTGTGGGAATCTTGAGAAGCGACTGGGTGGTTCCCCTACCCATTCCAGGGAACAACTATTGAAGGTCGCTCATGAGATTCTTAGCCGGGCACCTTGGCGTACACAAAACCAAGGCTCGGCTCATTCATATTTTTATGGCCAAATATGGGGACCTGACATAGCCAACTACGGTCGTTCGATGCATGGTCTGCCAGCGGGTATGTGGCGGGGGAATGCTTCCAAGGCTCCACCACTGATCCCCTTACCAATCATCGGATGAGCCTTTCCTAGAGTGGGCGGTGGATATCATAGTCCGCTTGCGTCCCGAGCAGTTTCTGGGAAGCGCTTCATTCTGACAGTAGTTGACTATGCCACCCGATATCCAGAGAGGCTGTGGCCATTCCTACCCCATACGGGCAGGACAAGGTTGCTGACGCCCTGATATCGTGTTTATCACGTGTTGGGTTTTCCTCAGAGATTTAACTGACCAGGGGGACTCAGATTTATGTCCAATCTAATGCAGAGACCTCTGCAAGAAAAATGGCAGGTGCATCACCTGACCCGCCACTCCCTATCACCCACAGACCACTGGGTTTGTGAGCTTTTAATGGGACATTAAAGCAGATGCTCAAAATGCCTATGTGTAGACCCAAGGCGAGATTGGGACGTTACCTACTCCCTGAGCTCTGCCTGTTTGCCTGTACATGCGGGAGTGTGCCCCAAGCTATCCTACAGGATTTTCCCCCATTTGAACTCCTTATGGTATAAGAGTAAGGGGCCCTGATTTGATCAGAGAGTCCTGGGAGGTAAGCTTGGAGACCCCAAAGTCTCTGTGGTGTAGTAGCGTCATAAAACTTTCAGGGACAAGATGGCAGCGCACTTAGCAGTGTGTGCATGAACAACCTTAGCCCAAACCCAGGCAACGAAACAATGGTATGATCGTAATGCCCGGCACCGAATCCATATGAAGCAGGGCAGGAGGTTTGGTACTGGTCCCCATGCATGCAGAACAAGTTACAGGCTGCAATGGGAAGGCGCCCTACACACGGTGCATAAACGTCCAATGATGTTAACTATGTAGTGTCCCTGGATGACAAGCGGCAGAAAAGTGTTCCATGTAAATATGTTAAAGGCCCATCACTCCAGAGAGCCCCTGTGTCCTGCCAGTTGTGCAGTAATGCCCGAGGAGGAGAAGAAGGGATGTTCCTGGGATCTCTTGGCCTGAAATCCCAGGACACAGACAGAAACACTTAGCGGCACAATTTAACCCTCCATTTTAGCCCACACGCAGAGGTCCTGAGCTTCACCAGGTACTGATGGCCTATCAGATACCTTACAAGTAGGCCAGGGCGAACAGCAGTTAGCCATCCACCATGTGGACACTGGAACTCACTCCCCCATTTAGGCAACCTGGCTTATCCGTGTCTCAGCAGTAGGTGAAAGGCAACATGAGGGGGCAAAATAAAGAGAAGTTGGCCTTAGGGGTCATACAAAAATCCCAGATTGCCGTGGGCCTCCACCAGTGGGTTCTTGTTCCCAAAGAAGGATCGAACGACAAGGTTCTGTGTGGAATAAAGGAGTTTAAATTGCATCACAGTCTTTGAATGCCTATCCCATGCCAGATAAGATGAGCTGTTAGATCAGCTGGACCGGATGCCTCCTACTCACCATTATGTACCTTAGCAGGGGCTATTGGCAGATCCCCCCCTGACAAAGGAAGCCCAGGAAATGTCAGGCCATCCATAACCCCTTTGGGCTGTATGAATTTTATAGTCATTCCCTTTGGTAAGAAAAAATGCCCCGTGCCACGTTCAGAGCCCTAGGTCAATCAGCTTCTTGAGATTTGATGGTTTGCTGTTGTCATATCTGGACATATAGCCCATCCTAGCATTCTGGGAGGAGCACCTTACCCATCTGTCCCCAAGCCTAGAGAGGCTCAAATCTGCAGGTCTGACCATAAGCAGGGAAGTGTCATAAGCCATGCCGAGGTACACCTATTTGGACACTGTGGTGGGGGTGGACTGCTAAGGCCGGACCAGAAAAGACAGAGGGGAGCGATTGACAAAGCCTGGCCCACTCACCAAAACTAAAAAAACCAGGTTGATTCCTTTCCTAGTACGGCTGGCTACTACAGGACGTTTGTGCCAACTACAGTGCCCTGGCCAACCTCTAACTGACCTCACCAAAAAAAACTTCCCCAAATTGTCCTCCTTGGACCCCTCCAAATGTGAGCAGAGCCCTTCTAACGCACTAAAGTCTGCTTGGCCAGACCTCACCTGTCCCTCCAAGGCTCTGGACCTTCTCCCGAAGGTTCGTGTCCAAACTGACGGCCAGCACTTATGGCTAGGTGCGGTCCTCAGATCAGGTGACCAAAAGGGGGAGGAGCACCCAGTTCCTGGTACCTGAGCAGGAAGCTCCTGCCAAGGGAGGTCTCCTATGCTACCAATTGAGAAGGAGTGTTTGGCATGCGTATGGGCCTAAAGAAACTACAAAACCCTACCTATATGGGCGCAACTTTACGGTGTCACCGACCATACCGCTCACCCGGGCTCAACCGACGTGGGCCTGGCGACAATGGCAAGCGCTCAGGTGGAGCCTGGTGGCTTGAGCATATGATTTTACTGTACAACACAAAAAGCATTGACATTGGTAATGCAGCTGGGTCTCAATCGCGCCAGGGCATTACGGAGGTGGGCTCAGGAGATGGCATGTACCACTCCCCCCACCGCCCACTCCAAAAAGGGGAGGTGTTAAGTACAAAGAAATAAAATTTCAATGTATTATAATTCATCGACTAATCCTCAGTTTCAGAGGTGGGGCAGCATTCTCCTTTTTCCTGAAGAGAAGTTTCTGGTCCTAGTGGCCAATTAAAACCCCCAGCCCTTTGATCTTTTAAGTACTAACTGTTTAGAGACCAATGGGATCATTGCGCTTTATGACCAGGATTTGTATAATGCATCTGGTCCTGGATACCTGAAAAACCTGATAACCTATGACTCTTTCAAATAAACACATTTTTCGCCGCCAAGAAGGGAACAGGGATTTCTCTTTGTCTGCCCAGAGAGGCAGTCCGTGAGTGCCCCTTGTGGAACTAAAACACAATAACCCTCCTCAGAAAATGCATGTAAACCCACCTCCTTTCATAATTCCAAGCCATAATAGGAGACAGCCAGGCTGGGTATAATTGGCTCAGCCCCCCTGTATTACGGTGTCCTAGCTAGGGGGTCCTGTCTTTCTAAAGTGAGCTGTGTCTAATTTCTCCTAAACCCCCGGACGTGGGAAACATCTTGTAATGTTAAGTTTTCCATTTTTCCTCCCCTTTATTTTAAAAACTGTATTGTATGTGTGTCATTATTGGTTATATATCATATTTTTGTCCTATGCAAGCAACTGAAATCATTTTATATTAAAAGGTATCAGTAATTCTTAACTCTTGCTGTTGCACGGACCCCAATTTCTTTGAAGGATTGTTTTTTTTTTTCTCTTTGGTACTACTGAGAGAGCCAGATGAGCGATAATTTTGGGGTGCTGGGAGCTTCTTGTGGTACGATTATATGCTTTGATTTGTCTACCTGAGTGAGAGGTGAGCTCGAGTGGATTGTAAGTCTACCCCAGTACATGGCACGCATCACGTGCTGGTGAGCGCGTACGTGACATAACCGAACAAAGGTGCACAGAAAACAAGACAAGCAGACTTAGGACTGACATACAGTCTCCAAACCAAGGAAAAGAGGATGTATTTTTCCAGCACCAAAATGACATACACAATCTAAGTTAATTACATCTGTAATTTGAAAGATAGGGATAAATGTCAAAGGGGCCTAAAGACCAAACTGAGTAGCAACTACTTTAAGTAGTAGCTATAACTGAAAGTGAATGCTGCTCAAAATGTTCAGACCCTACAAAGAGAGGCCCCTTCCATATTTACCTTTTTAAATCAAGAAAGATATATGGCCCACTTTGGGTTGGTAAACCAACCATCAAAAAGAATATATCTGGTTATGTAACCAAAAACCTTTCACTGCAATAGACAACTGCAATTACACCAAGCCTTATAAACATAACAATTATTAATATCAGGTAAACTATTCATTAGAGATTGGCGAATTTCTCTCAAAAATTCGGTTTCGGCATCACTATCGCCGAATTTTCGACAAAAAATTACTTCGTCCCGAATTACTTCGGCATGGAATCGCGTTAAAAACGGCTATTTCCAGCTGCATAGAGTCTGCAGTGGTTGCTGCAGAACTTGTGGCCATGCTTAAATATGCAGAGGGACTTGGAGTTTGGTCTTCATACAAGTTGTGTTTTAGTAAATGGGACACGGCAGATGACTGCCACCCTCTTAGAATCGCTTCACTATAAAAATTTCCTGGGCACTTAAGAGGGCATAACTGACCAAAAAACTAAGTCGAATGTAGCCTGATAAAGTCATTTTTCAGCGAAAATTGGAAAAAAACAAGCTGAAGCTCAGGTGGTGCAACATTAGTGACAAGTGTGGAGGTGACGGCCGAGCAGCAGCTACAGCAAGCATGCGGTCAGAGAGTGGCACAATTGACATTCTGAGGGTGCAAAAACAGAGTAGCCCAAAGAGTGGCACAATGACACAGTTGTCGAGGTTACACAGCAGCAGCATGAGGTCAGACAGTGCACAATCACATTCCTGGAGGGGCAAAACAGTTAGTAGCCACAGAGTGGCACTAAGAACAGTGTGGAGGTCACAACAGCAGCAGGATGAGGTCAGGCAGTGGCAACAAAGACATTCTGGAGTGGCTAAAACAAGTGTAGCCAATAGTGGCACATGATAGGAGTGGAGGTCACGACAGGCAGCACAGCAGCAGCATGAGGTCAGGCAATGGCACAATTCACATTCTGGAGTGGCAAACATAAGTAGCAAGAGTGTCACAATGACAAACAGTGTGGAGGGCACGGCAGGAGCAGCATCAGGTCAGGCACTGGCACAATTACATTCTGGAGTTGGCAAAAACAGGAGTAGGCCACAGATGGGCACAATTGGACACATAAGTGTGGAGGTTACGGCAGCAGCAGCAGCAGCATGAGGTCAGACAGTGGCACCCAATGACAGTTCTTGGAGGTGTCAAAACAGTAGTAGGCCACAGAGTGGCACAATGACACATTGTGGAGGTCACCGCAGCAGCAGCATGAGGTCAGGCAGTGGCACAATGACAGTGTGTAGGTGACCGCAGCAGCAACAACTAGGCAGAAGCAGCATGAGGTCAGGAGCGTGGCACAATGACACAGTGTGGTGTCACGCACCAGCAACAGCAGCAGCAGCATGAGGTTCATAGAGTGGCTAACAATGACAACTGTTGAGGTGGGTGCAATACCATTCCCTGGTAAAGCAATGGTTGGTAGGCAGATGGAGAAACTGTCACAGTTGTGTGGGCATCAGGCGGGTTGGCGGCATCATAATAGTGTGCCTGAGGCAGGTAGTTTGAACCCAACCTGACGCTAAGGCATTTGGTGTTGGAAATCCTGGCCGATCCACGCCTGATTCATCATCTGACAAAGGTCAGTCGTTCACATTCCTGTGGACAAGCGGGATCTCATGGAGTAACATGCCCCCGCCCTGCACTGGAACACCCGCTCTGATGCCACACTGCTGGCCGGGCAGGACAGCTTCTCCACTGCAAACTCGGCAAGTTGCGGCCACACATCCGTTTGGCTTTGCCAGTAGGATTCCAGCGGTAATCTTTCTAACTAAGCTGTGGTGGCAGAGGCCTGTCCATTCAGTGCCACCTACCTGATGGGTTCAGGGACGCTCCAGTACCTGCATGCTGCTGCTGCTGCTCGGGCTGACTGCCCTCCTCACTAGGTAAGGCAGGTGAAGGAAGCTGCTCAACATGACTCCCACTAGGTTGGCTGCTGATGTGAGCTGGTACTGCCCTACCCCCCCAGCCTTCCTCCGCAGCCACGGCAGTAGTTACGTGAATGCTGAGGAACCCCCGGTCAGACCTGCTCAGAGGAGGGGACCCTATCCGCGACATAGGGCCACGGCCAACTGACTCGGGAGGATTTCCCTATAAGTATATGAGTTTGTCCTTCCTCTCAATGGACTCAGTGGCCGCGAGATTAGTCCGCCACATCTCCAGTCCCCTGCCCAGACAGATTTTTCAGCATCTGTTCCAGGAACATGAAGCAGTGGAATGACGATTATTCATCCCGTAGCCCTGGCGACTGACAAATAACGTCGCCCTCCTCGAATGGCCGTCAACAAAACGGCAGGTGTCCACGCATGAGCTGCCACTGCTGACATCAAAGTTACCATGGGAGTACTCCTGTTCCGCCTGGATCATCAAAATTGTTAATGGCCTTTCTCTGTTCATCACAGTCGGTCCAACATGTGCATGCTGGAATTCCAACAAGCACGGGGGTGGAAACATCGCATATCAGATGTGTTGGGCGAAGGCAGTTCTGCCGCTGCAACTCTAGGAGTGGTGTTTCCTGGCTTTGTACGAATGGATAAAGTGCATGCACAGTTTTCCTGGTCATTTTTCAGAATCTTCTGAAGATCGTGGGAAGAACTTCAGGAACCTTTTCACAAGCCAGATTGAACACATCGGCCAAGCCGGGAGCATGGACCATCCTACTCGATTCAGCGCGGACACCATGTTCCCTCCCCATCTGTCCGTTCACCATGGTTCCGATTTTGTCAGTTGGCACGGAGAAAAAGCCACACAATCGATTTCTTGCTGCATGACGCGGAGCATTCCTCCCTGTTGACTATCGTTCGCTGAGCAAGCCAGTGTTAGAACTGCATGAACACCGCTGTTGCCCTACACATGTGGTATTGGATGTGGAGCGAGTACTTGGAAGAGCTGAGATGCGTGTTGGTGGTGAGGAGGGAGATGCCGGATATTGCGCAGGACCGCAGTTTGACACGTGGAGGAGAAAGTGCGTCTCCTGTCCAAGTTGTTGGTGTCCCTGGGCAGAAGCACATTCAACCAGTGGGCCGTAAAGGACATGTACTGGCCCTGACCGTAGTTACAGCTCCAGACGTCCGCGCTGACCATGCACCTTGGAACAAACCGATAATCTCAAGGAACTGGCCCCAGCTTCTGTTCTACATATTTAATGAAGTGCTGGAACTGCCCTTATGGAAAACAAATTACGGCTTGGAACTCTCCAAAAAATTCACCCCCCTCCCGGGCTGCAACAAGCTTTTAGATCTCTGATGGTGCAGAGTCCCACCATTTGGACAAGGGAGGGATCTGCATTACCAACAACTTGGACAGGAGCAACGGTCAGACTGCCTGCACCTTAGCATAGTTGGACGCATACCTGTTGTCTCTTTGCAATCGCCTAGACCTCGCTGAATGACTGCTGGCGCCATGAGTAAGCGAGGAGCAGGAGCATCTGGACCGGAGATGAGTCAAAGAGAAACAGCTTCCCGTTCTGCAGAGGTGGTGGAGGCCTTGACTGGCTGCAATGGCATAGCGTGCCCACTGGCTGCTGCTGCTGCGGCAGGCAAGGAATGGACCACCACAACTGAGCCACGTTTCATCCCAGCCACCAGATGGTGACGCTGCATGTGTTGACGCAGAGCCGTGGTGCAACGTTTAGCTCCCTGTCCAACACGCTCTCACTTATCTGCCCACATAGATTCACATATACCGCATATGCGCTCCTCCGGTGTCTTAGCAGAAGAACTGCCGAACAGCCGCCGATGTAGCTGATTTTAATCCGGCCAACGCTCCGCACTGATTGACTACTACCGCCGGCCTGCCTTGAGGACCTCGCTGACCCCCGTGCCCGCTGCTTTCTTGGACCTGCAATCGGATTTTCTATCCCGTGGCCGCTGGCTCCCGACCTCACACTTTCGCTACCCTGCTGACTAACGGCCACAGCAACCCACTTGCTGACATTGGCGCCGCAGCCTGAACGCGCAAGCTGATGCCCACTTCTCCTGAAGATGATGAAGCCCTTGCTTCACCCGCGCCCCCAAGTGCGGTCGCAACACATCATCATCAATTTGTGTGTTCATCGTCACTCTGCTGTCCTCTATCAACCGGATCTTGGTATGCAGAGGCAGACCCCATCACAACATGACCTCCCATGCCACTCCTCGACTATCTATACTTTGCCGCCTACATGCAAGAAGCATGGGTATATTGGCCCCATTCTTCTTCGCTGGCAAGTAGCTGGCTGACTTCCCTCCTCAATTTTTTCATGCTAGCTATATAGTGGCCCTGAACCCAGACCACAATAGTAGATCTCTGGCTGAGGGAACTCCTGATGGGAAACAGAGGCGGTTGAGGACAGTTGAGGGCCCGCTCACAACCGCCTCCCGGCCAATGCCAACTAAGGGTTTGGCTGACGTTCCCACCGACTCTGGAGCTGGGGTTGTCCAGATGTCATCTGGGAGGAAGTGGATGACCTAGTAAACCAATCAAGAAGCCCTTGGGTTTGCTAGACAGCATACCGGCCGCTAGATGACACCGGCAAGTTTGGTGGCCTCAGCCGAGAGACCCCTGCTGCCGAGGTTTGTTTTTTGTGTTTTTTTTTTTTTGTTTTTACTTCCCTGCTGTGCTGCCACCTGGGCCTGCTCCAGGAATGTTTGTGCCACTGCCACTGCAGGTGAAGAGCCTGCCACCCTCTCTGTCTGACATACGTTTGTTTCTAAAATGTACAACACTGTTTGATAAAGAAATATCTATATATGATAAATACACACCCTGTATTTGACTCCAAAATGAACCCAGTAACCAAGCTTGGGTAACCCTTGGACTTAAACTGCCCTCCACAAGATGGCCAGGAAAATTGACTTGTATGAGCCTTTAAAACTCTGTGTAATTTACTAAATAAATAGCACAAACAGACTTAATTAACCTTCGGATATGAATTATGCTAACAGAATTTCTTCTGTGGCGTGAAAAAGGAAAAAGTTTCTTTACTGAGTACAACTAACTCATAAAAAACTTAGTTAACCCCTTGGATGTTAATTGCGCAAAAGAATTGAGCAGCCAAAAACAACTAAGCTTTGCAGTCGTTTTACAATTGGCTTGGTTTTACCTTACACAAACAAGAGAAAAAATTGTTATTAACCTTCGCTGTGAATTATGCTATATCAGGAAAATGTATTTTGGCGTTAAAAAAGCGCTTTATTTTTGTCACCACAGCAAAAAACAATGGCTTAATTAAACCCATGTATGTAAATTGTCGCAATAAGAATTGAGCAGCCACAAACTACTAGCTTTGTAGCGAGTTACAATGGCATGTTTTTTACACTACACAACAAAGAGAAAAAATTGTAATTAACCTTCCGCTTGTGAATTATACTACAGAAAATGTATTTTTTGGCGGTGAAAAAGATGGTTTCTATGAGTCACCACAGCAGAAAAACAACGCTTAAATAACCCTTGGATGTAATATTGCGCAAAAGAATTGAGGCAGCCACAAAGTACTAGCTTTGTAGCGTGTAACAATGGCGTTGTTTTTACGCTACACAACCAGAGAAAAAATTTGGTAAATTAAACCTTCGCTTTGTGAAATATGCTACAGGAGAAATTGTATTTTTTGGGCGTGAAAAAAGAAACGGTTTCTTGGAGTCACCACAGCTAGCAAAACAACGCTTAATAACCCCTGGATGAAATTGCGCAAAGAATTGAGCAGCTAAAAATGGAGTGGTATTTGATTGTAAAAAAACGCTGTTTCTTAAATGAAAACAACAGAACAGGCTTAGAACCCCCTTGGATATTCAATGTGCTGGAGGCAGAATCAGCATTAAAAATGTATATGCCAGCTGCATGGAACCGCACACTGGACTTCGAGATCCAATACCCCAACAAAATCAGAATAGAACATTAAGAGAACAGTCCTCTGAGACCAAGCTGAGACACCCCCACAAAAATCGCTGTATAAAAATCAGTTCGTGCAGTAAGAGCTATCACAAGCAGCCACAGCAGCACCTTCTTTGATCATAACAGTGAGAGGAGTGTGAGCACCCAGCGTCGCGCCATGACTTATTAAAGTGTGTGTGACCGTCACAGAATCCCCGCCGGTCCTCTGATTGCTTCATCTCTGCACACATATGATTCATCGGCTAAGTGCCCGTTCTTCCCTCCCAGAGTTCTTTCTGCCCCATGTAACGCCATGTCTCTCGCGAGCCATTTAACAATGAAAAGCACGCTTCGTTCAACTCCGAAGTAACACAAAGTTCGACTTTCGTTTCGAACAAAGTTATTCCTGAAATTCTAACAATGCCACTTTTTAGAATCGATTCGCCATCTCTAATATCCATCCTGTAATTATATAACAAAAATTACAAACAGTCCCCAATAAATTTACCCTAAAGGTGTTAGATGAAATATAATACATTCAGGGATAGAGATCATCCAAGGAACAGTGAGTGACAAACCCAACTCACAGTTTGTAGTATGGTGTTTCTCAGGAAACGTCTGCTGTTCTCCAGTACCACCTATTTCCAAAGGGTTCAATAAATTATAGGCAGGAGCAAAAAGCATGGGCCAGAGTTAATAACTCTATCAATCGCCTATCTCTAGGCTCCGACACACAATGGGATTTGCCGCAGTTTCCCACGGCCAATCATCTTCCCCTAGCCTCGCCGGGTACAACTCTCGTCTCCCGACGGTGTGTTAGCGGCGCGGGCGCTGGGCGAGGTCGCGGCGCAATTGGGGCGTGGTTTTGGGGTGCGCTTCGGCGAGCATTGCCCCATGCAAATTTAGTAGGGCATGGTCCAAACGCGTCGCCAGCCCACGCCCAGCCACGCACGGTCCCCAAAGCCTCGGCCAAAACCGTGTAGTGTGAATATTAAGACCTGTTTCCCAATAGGACGTGGTCCTGGCCGCTGAAACCACGTCGGGACCCGCAGCCATAACCGCGGCCAAATCCGTCGTGTGAACAGGGCCTTACCCTACAAGTGGGGTAATCACCCCGAAACAGGTGGGTCCGCAATGGACAGATTACCTGGGACACTCTAATCAATAACTGGAAGCACCTACCTGTGTGAAAATGGGCCCATAGATTAAATAGAATCCCAAAAGAAATTTCACAAAAAATAGAGGTCTCATCTAGACGCATTTTCTCCCTTGAACAAGGAAGGGTTCCTTGGGGACAAAAGATGAAAAGATACATATAACATCTAACAAAGAGTTGACACTGATGGTATCCCAGTATATGGGAGAGATACCCCTAACTGAGATTTACCATAAACAATGTAAGGTGACACCCTTGGGCTCTCTGTGATGAAAAGGCAAACAAACAATGGTAAGTCCCTCCCTTTTAAACACCACCTTTGCACTCCTCCACCTTACTCATTTTCATTAGCAAGGCAGGGATCAGCTAGGAAATGTGTTTGGAGTCGTAATCATGTTGGAATATTGCCCTGCGGCCCAGTTTACAAAGGGAGGGAATCAAGCTCTGTTTCAGTATGTCACAGTACATGTTTTCATCAATGAACTGTAGCTCCCCTCAGCCAGCAGCACCAAGCTTGACTGTAGGCAAGACATACTTGTGTTTGTATGCCTTACCTGGTTGCCGAAACACACACTTGACACTATGTGAACCAAATAAGTTTATCTTGGTCTCACCAGGCCACAGCATATGGTTCCAGTAATCCATGTCCTTAGTCTCCTTGTCTTTAGCAAACTGTCTGCAGGCTTTCTTGGGTATCATCTTTAGAAGAGGTGTCCTTCTCAGATGACAGCAATGCAGACCAATCTGATACAGTGTGCGAGATATGGTCTAAGCACTAACAGGCTTTCCTCCACCCCTTTAACCTCTGTAGCAATGCTGGCAATCAGGGGCGTAACTACGGAAGCCAGGGCCCCATCTCAAACTTTCGGATGCCCCCCCCACCCCCCTCAACCATGAACATTTACTGGGACCTCTTAAGTCAGGCAGTTACTAGATAATACAAGGAGATATCACCATCATACTGCTACCAAACAAATCCCCACTATACCAAGACTTTTACATTTACCAATAACTCTACTATATATGGACCTGAATATACCGCCCAAACATGACCACAAATTACCACCACATAGTGATTGAATAAAACCCCCCTGTCCTATTACGAATAAAGATCAATATTCGCGCCAAATAGTGGTAATATACTACAGTGTAGACATGTGCCCTTCAACTGTGTATAACCTCCAATATAGTGAACCATGATAATGTAGACACCAAGTCATTACTACAGCCTCTGCAGACTGTATATTACCACATACAGGTCACTATATAGTGGTAGATAGCAATGGGGGGGTGTACACAGGCTCTGCAGACTTATATTACCACCTACAGCACTATATAGTGTAGATAGCAGTGTACACATACTCTGGCACACATATATGTGATTACAGTGTCGTCTACAGGTGACAATTTCTCTGAATGAGTACTTGACTTTCCTTTTGGTTGTGCATCCAGTCCAGAACCGGCCATGATGACTTTTCCCGCCTCCACTTGTCCCTTGCAATTTGACACAAATATATTACAATCCTGACTTTTCCAGCACCTCACTCCCTGCGCCAGCTCTGTACACACTTCCTAGGTGTGGGAGAGTGGGTACAGGCCATACTTAGGGGCCCCCGTCTAAAAAGGGGAGGGGGGGAACAGAGGATTAAACCCCAAAAGGGAAGGAAGCAGGGTTTAGTTACCCAAGGGAGCCTATGGAGGCGGGTTTTAGGGGGGTTAAGGGGCCATATATAGGTAGGCGGGGGTTTAGGTGTTTTTGGGGGCCCATTAGTTAAAGAAGGTTTTAGGGGGCAAAAAGGGGTATATAGCAGGCGGCCTAGGGGCTAGATAGGCAGCAGGTTTTTGGGAGTAAAGGACAAGGCAGGGGGTTTAAAGGGGGTTTTATGGGGCATAAGGCAGTCTTAGGAGCTCTGGGCTATATAGGCAGGTAAAGGGGCTACAGGGTATATACAGTTATGGCTCTGGGCTAAAGGCGGGCTATAGGGGCTCAGGGGGAAGTAGGCAGTTAGGGGCTCTAGGCTATAAGGCGGTTATGGGGGGGGGTTACGGGGGGCTAGATAGGCAGGTATAGGGACTAACAGGGGTTTTGGGGGAATAGGAAGGCTTTGGGGACAGGGGTAGATGGCGGCTATAGGGGCTAAGAGCTATAAGGCAGGTTAGGGGGTTTACGGGCTAGATTAAGGTAGGCTCTAATGGGCAGGTTGGGGCTACGGGCTAAAAAGGGCAGGCTAAGCTGCTAAATAGTAGGCTAAGGGGTTGATGGCAGGCTAAGGGGCTTGATGGGCAGGCTAATGGGCAGGCTATAGGGCACGGGGGATAAGGAGGCATGAAGTTAAAATAAAAAATTCTTATTACCTCGGTGAAACCCGCCCCCCCCGATGTGGGGGGCCCGGGGCTTTCGGGCGCATGCCCCGGGCCCCCCGTCCCGCCCCGCCACAGTATGTTCACTCCCGGCAGACAAGATGGAAACCCCGGGGGGAAAAAGACATAGTACACTGCCGCGGGGCCTGGCCCCTGGGGGCCCGGGCCCCCGGGGCAACTGCTACGTCTGCACCCCGGTTTTCCCCGTGAAATACTTATGAACTATTTGAAAAGACAATCTCTGGATATAGGGAACTGTGCATAAACTATTTTGGTCGACCGGGGGGAGGCGTTCTGATGGAACCTTCTTTTTTAACCCACAAAAATTTTTGGGATATGTGCTGTGGGCCCATTTCGGGGTGGGGGAATTTTCCTATAGCTTGGGCCCATCTTTATTAGAGCAAACAATTTTTTTTTTTCGATTCCAAGTTTTTTTCCCAGAGATGTCATGTTAAACTTCCAGTAATTTATGAAGAGTGTGGGGCATAACACTAAATTTAAAACCTGCCCCCCCATTCACACCTGAGACTTTTTTAATACAATAAGTCACATGACACAGTGAGGGAAAAGGGTTTAATTGGGCAAATTTTCATTTTCATTAAGGTTTTACTCACTTTTTGTTGCAGTAATTTATAACTTTTTGCACATTGGGAGGTGTAGATTTATTTTGAAGGCACATAAAAATTTACACTTTTATACAAGGTACACTATTTATTAACTTTGTATAAAAGTGTCTATCTATTGTTGTTAAAAAGTATAAGAGAATTAAAAAGGAGCATTCCCTTTTACAAAAAGGCCCCAAACTTTTTACCAAATTTATTTAGGATGAAACTCAGATGATGGCCAAGGGTTGCAAGATGTAACACACTCCAGGTCCAAAAGGGGAGGGTGCCATAAGGACATAACATACTATGCTATGAGTTCCAAACCAAAATATATTTTAACAATGTAGTGGGACAAACCCATAGGTAGAAAAGGCCCGTCAAAAAATAATGGGTTATTAGATAATTAGAATATCTGATGATAACCCCAAGGGGCCCAATCAATAAATTAACGCCCCAAAACATTTGAAAAATTGCTAACACAAAGGCTATCTGCATGAATTCTAAATAAAATAAAACAGGCAAATAACATAGATCTTAAGACCCCTCCATTAAACCCCATCCAAAAAAATCCCTTTGGTTCCTTACATAAAATCTTCCATTCCCAATTGCCTTTCCATGGAGGGATAGTATGACCCCTATGATATTCAACTGGAGGGCTTTAAAATCCCTCCCATAGAACTCTTTAAAACGGTGAGCTATAAGGATTTCTCTTTTGTGTTTAATATCCCCAATATGCTTACCCTTTTAAATTGTCTTTTGTTCTGTCGGATGAAGTTTAACAGGTGAATTTACACAAAAAGATCACCCCCCTCCGATTTGCAATTCGCAAGTCCCAAAGGGTTTTTCTTTCACTGGGTTTGCGACTTTAGCTTTTCTGTATCTTTCAGCTTTAAAACCAAGGGGGTTTTTCCCCAAAGGGGGGCTGTCTCTCTACCAGTAGGGGGTCTCTTTCCCAGAAAACGTGTCTTTCCCACTGCGAGTCTGAAAAACATCATTTGTTGACATTTGGGAAAGGGGGAGGAGTCACAGCCGCAGACCCCTGCAGTGATTTTTATGTCTCAGATCTGTCACTGCCTCCTAGTGCCAAGCGCCTTTTAACCGAACACCTAATTTTTGAAACATTTTACAACAACCGAAATGATGAAAAAAATTTGGGGAAAGCACTCTCTCCCCCCCCTTTTATTAAAAGGGGTAGAGGGGGGCTGACTGAAAAAAGGGTTTTTTAATGGATAGGGGGAAACAGAAAAAGCGTATTTATATGGGGGACATGAATCTAGAGTAAAATTGAAAGATCTTTTTAAATGACTGAGGATACATAGAGAAGCTCAAGCTGCTTTTTTACACACCAGCACCCCCGCACAGAAAGCTCTTTTTTCCCCTTTTTTTTCAAGCACAGAGCACAGGAGCTAATCCAGCAAGGTGCATTTTTCCCCCAGGGGGTTTTCCCAAACAGGGGTGAATGAAATATAGCAGCCAATCACGCAAAGGGGCAGGCCAGACCCCTTTCTGTAGAAATAGCCTAGACACACACAGAATCTCTTATGCTATACTAAATGATTTAGGTAATGCAAACCAATTGCAAAAGTGTTCATTTTTACTGTCCCCATCATTACAGATATGATCTTTGTAGCGAGAAAACCCCTTTAATGACAAATCTTCTTTGATTCAAGGCACTCAAGAATGTTTCCCCTGTTGTATCAATGGGCAGGTTATGTAATTAATTCTACATTTAAAGGTACCTAAGGGTCATCTTTCTAGCCATGTTCCCCCATTAGGGGCTGGTGGTATAAACTGACTCTGAACCAACCTGTAGCGACCCGTCAGCAAGTCAGTGTGTCATATATATAATGGAAGACTTAGAACAAAACTCTGCAACACACGACCACTATAAATCCCCACATTTTGGATGATAGAATCCACACCCGTAGCTATAGGCTTCCCCTTTAACAGAAAGAGGTCCTTATGCACCTATAGAAGTGCACAAAACATGGGGATTTGTGGGTTGGAGGACATAATGAATCAATTTTCAGCTTGTGAAATAAGTCCAACATCAAGTGCTCGAAATGAGTACCTGCTCCAGTTTGAGGGAAAGTTCTTAGTAGGATCCTTAGAAAGAAGGGCATAGGGATAGCACTCCCTGTCCTTAATCAAGTCATTGTACATGTTCATGCATTTAACACACTCTATGACAACTATTTTCCCCTCCTTATCTGAAGGTTTAATGACATGTTTTATCCTGTTCAAGGGATAATAATGCCCGAATCTTTGCCTCAGATAAGTTATTACTAAGTGGTATCTATTTGTGCTTGCTTAAAAAAAATGATACAGCATAAAATAGCGTATTTCCTTTATTTATGGTAAATAATCCAAACAGAGTTAAAACCTGTGTGTGGCATCCGCTGGCGCATTTCAGGCTCTACTGGGTCCTTGTTCACAGCTCACAAACTTGTTTTTGAACTTTGGTATCTATTTGTGTACATGCCCCTGTCCGTTAAACTACATCCAACAAAACAAAAGACAATTTAGGAGAAGGGTGGACGAGCATATAATGACCAGCTACATTTTTTAGTTTTTGTCTCCCTGTGTTTCAACTGTGTTAACTTTTTAGTTTTTTTTAAAGTGACGAGGTTGTATGAGAATATGTTTTATGTGGGAAAAGATATATTTTTGAGGGGCATAGTTTAAGTTTACAAATAAATTACTGCAGAATTTTTTCTACATTATTTTGCAGCATGAACATAAAAAAAATTGTACTGTATTTTTACACCATTCACATTACACGCTAAATAACCTGTTAGATTTATTCTACAGGTTATTAGTCATGTAGACAACATATGTGTAGGGGGTTTTTTGTGCGTGCAATGTATGCACGATCATTTTTTTATTTACTTTTTTTTCTACAATTTTTGTACTTTTTAAAAAAAGTGAAGCCTCTGAGAGCTACAGCCTGACTAAGATGCCCTTAGTTTCCTGACAGTTTACATTAGACACGACCAGGAGCTGATCTGGCCGCGCTTGCATTGTTTGCACTTCTTATCTGATGGCAGGGGAACATGAACGAGCTTTAAAGGGACTGGGGAGAAAGATTCTGTGTCTTTTGTATAAAGAATTGACTGGTTGTAATGTAATTATCTGAGTAAACATGCAGATGCTCCCTGCTCAGTCCCCCACCCTCTCCCCCTGCAGCCTTTCCTGAAGGAATGAAAGAACCCTGCCTGCTGTGCTTATCTGCTCTCCTAAGCAAATAAGAGGGAGAAATAAAACAAAAACACATAGCTTATGCACAAAACAGTTCTCCTCTGTGGATTAGCAAAACAATGTTTGCTCAACTACAGAGACTGAGATTAGGAACGTGCATGGGAGGTGGGGTGATTACATCACAGAGGAGGTACATGTTTTTTTAGACACTGAAACGCAACGCCCCTTTTTTCAAGCCTCAAGAGGGGAGTATCAGCCTGTTAGGTAAGGAGCTCACTTGGCAAAACCCCTTTAATTAATCTTTATTATTTGCCTGTTTTATTTTATTTAGAATTGATGCAGTTAGCCTTTTAGTTAGTCTGATATTCAATATTTTTACAGGTTTTCATTTCTATTGCCTTGGGGTCATTATCAGACTATTATTTTGCATTTTTTTAACTAATCAATGTATCTGTATATTAAAGGGAACATAGGTCACATAGGTTGTGCCCCCCTTGCTGAGGACAGCACAAGCTAGTGTCAGACCTGCTGTTTCCAGCGCTGTGTCCCTTATTCTGTAAGATGCAGCAGTTTTAGAGCATTTACCCCTTAAATCTTATTCATGGGCAGGTGTTAGCTCCGCCCATCAAAGGCCAGCCCCGCCCACTGACAGTTATTCACATGTTTACACCTATTCAAGTAATAGGTTTGTTTAGTTGAGGGGGGCGGGGGCTAGCCTCCGATTGGCCGAGTTTTGAAAAAAACTGACACTCTGAAGGACTCTTCGAATGACTCTTCTGTCTGAAAACTGCAGATTTTTGAGCATTAATACACAAAAACTATCAGCATCTTTACAGAATAAGGGACACAGCACTGGAAACAGCATGCCTGACACTATGTGGTTCTGTCCTCAGCCAGGGGGGCAAAAACTATGTGACAGGTTCTCTTTGAAGCTTAAAGCTTTGATAGTTTTGTCTTGTTGCTGTGATGAACCCATATATCTCTAATATAGCCAATTCCTTTCTGAAGGTGGTGGAAGTGTGTGTGTTGTGCGGGTTGTGGACTATTTGTGGGTACATGCTCATATGGTAGGCCACGTGAGGGCCGAGTGTGAGCTGTTGTGGTTTTGCATATCCACCCGTCGCTCCTAAGTTGCACAATAGGTGGTGGGGCCTGGTAGTGTGTCCAAGACGGATTGTACCCTAGAGAACCCCTCTGTGTGTGATTTAGCCTTTACCTGGTGCATCCTAACCAACATAAATCATTTATTAAGAACTTTCACTTTTAAATTAAAAATCTCTAAAAAAATGAGGAGAGAACAAAGAAAAAAAATAATAACCGTGCTCAAAAAAAGGAAAAAAAACAAAAATTACAAGTAGAACTTATCCTATAACCATACACTCACCCTATAGACACACAGGGAGTGCGCCCCGGAAAAGAGGCGGCCCTCCGGACCTGCACCCTTAAACATAGTATTTAAATCCCTAACACTAGAGATGTCCCGGACATGTTTCTAATGGTCCCTCATAAAACACTTCATCAGGGAACTTGGTATGAAAATATAAAGGTGCGGGGCCAAAATGGTCCAGGAATAATAAAGGACCTAACAATTCAGGTCCAATAATGCTAGATTGTCTATACGGTTTAATTCACCAAGCAGGTTGGAAGGATTAATATCATTCTCACCAAGAAATAAAGAGGACGGAGTGGTTATGTGTCCACTGCAGCCCTCTAATCTAGAAAGGAGATCAAAACTGTAGAAATGGGTATGGATCCACCAATCCTATAGAGATCATAGGTGCGGCGAAGAAATTCCAATAGGATAGCAACGTGTCAAGTGGAGTATATATATGTAAAACTATCCCAACAAGGACCCCAAATTATCTCCTCACAGATTATAGAGGTATTTCCTGTATATCAGGACAAATTAAGAATTCAAAGAGTGTACATATATGGCAAAGCTATCCTGGCATGATAACTTAGTAATCTATGAAACACTGGTATATGGAATCCAAATCATCCGGTATTTAAACATATAGTGGATACACTCCTCTGCCAATGAGTCTACCACAAGTGTCATAGAAAAGACTGTTCCCAGTCAAGAGAATACCATACTCTCAATAGTACACATGTCATGCTAGATAAAGATTAGCAAGATCCCATGTGGTAAAGTGAACAGAAAAACTGCTCATACCAACAGGTTTATCATATACTCACAAACCGACACCGTTGCTATAGTGCAGCGCATTATTGAAGATCCTCTAGACAGATGATCCCCAAAACGGATTCTCTGTCTACTTTATTGTGTGCACATGCGCCCTCGATACTCTCCCCCTTGTGTCTCTGTTTCAGAACAATGGTCATATTGTGCTAACTACTGTATATTTGGTTATAGGTTTAGTTCATTATGTAAGGTAATGCACCGTTTATATAATTATCTTGTATTTACTTAGTTGCTTATATTTATTTAAGTTAATTCTACTTACCTTATTGTATTCTTAATATACTGCGCTGGTATTCAATATCATGTTTCTTCTTTATTATCATAATTAGAGATGGGCGAATTTCTCAAAAATTCGATTCGGTCACTTTGCCGAATTTTCCGACAAAATTCGTTTCGGTCCGAATTACTTCGGCACGAATCGCATTAAAAAACATTGTGCCATGCTTAAATATGCAGAGGGAGCTTGGTTTGGTCTTCATACAATGTTGTGTTTTAGTATGACACGCACATGACTTCCGCCGCCTTAGAACGCTTCACATAAAATTCCCCGAGCACTTAAGGGCAAAACTGCCAAAAAAAACCCAAACGGGAATTACCCCATAAATCATGCCAGCGAAACTGGAAAAAAAAAAAAAGTAAGCTCAGGGGGCAAATTAGTGACAGAGTTGGAGGTGACGGCGAGCCCCACACTAGGCAACAGTGGCCAATGAATTTGAGGGGGCAAAAAAGTAGTAGGGCCCAGAGTGGCACAAAAACAGAAGTGGGGGACGGCAGCAGCAGCATGAGGGCAGGCATGGCACAATGACATTCTGGGGGTGGCAAAAAAACCAAGGTAAAAAAATTAAACCACAGAAGGGAAAGGGGGAAAAAACATTTTACAAAAAAGTGTGGCCCGGGGGACGACAGGGGGGCCCACAGAAATGGGTCAGGCGTGGCACAATAAATTTGGGGGTGGCAAAACAGTAGTAGGCCACAAGTGGGCCCCAATACACAGTGTGGAGGTCACAACGGCCCGCTGAGGTCAGAGAGTGGACAAGACATTCTGGGGTGGCAAAACATAGTAGGCCACAGGTGGCACAATGACAGAGAGGGGGTCACGGAGCGCACTGAGGTCAGGGGTAGACAATGACATTCTGGGGGTGCAAAACAGTAGAAAGGCACAGAGTGGCACAAGCCAGTGTGGGGGGCACGGGGAGCAGCAGCAAGGGAGCAGTGGCACAAGACATTCGGGGGTGGCAAAACGATAGCCACAGAGGGGACAAAGAACAGTGTGGAGGGCACGACAGCACAGCATGAGGTCAGGGGGGGGCACAATGACATTTTTTAAATGCAAAACTATAGCCCAGAGTGGGACAATGACAATGGGAGGTCACACAGCAACAGTGGGGTCAGAGAGTGGCACATTGACATTCTGGAGGTGGCAAAAAAATAGGCCCCAGAGTGCACAATGACAGAGATTTTAGGTGACGGCGGCAGGATAGCAGCATGAGGTCAGAGAGTGGGACAATGACACAGTGTGGAGGTGACCGAAAGCAGCAGCAGCATGAGGTCAGAGAGTGGCACAATGACACAGTGTGATATCACGGCACCAGCAACAGCAGCAGCAGCATGGGGTCATAGAGTGGCACAATGACAGAGTGTTGGGGTGGGTGGCAATACCAGTCCCCGGTAAAGATGGGGGTAGGCAGATGGGAAACGGGCAGCAGATGTGTGGCATCAGCGGGTGGCGGCATCAAATAGTGGCTGAGGCAGGTAGTTTGAACCCAGACTGACGCCTAAGGCATTGGTGTGTGGAAATCCTGGCCGATCCATCCCTGATTCATCTTGACAAAGGTCAGTCGTTTCACTTTCCCGTGGACAAGCGGGTTCCCCTTGGGGATAACAATGGCCCCCGCCGCACTGAAACCCGCTCTGATGCCACACTACTGGCCGGGCGGGACAGCTTCTCCACTGCAAACTCGGCAAGTTGGCGGCCACACATCCAGTTTGGCTGCCCAGTAGTCCAGCGGGTCTTCTAACTGGGGGGGCAGAGTGCTGTTCAAGTAGGCCACCACCTGTTGCTTAAGGGACTGCTCCAGGTCCTGCTGCTGCTGCAGCTGGCGACTGCCCTGATCACTAGGTGGGGAAGGGAAAACTGCTCATCAGTGACTCCAGACTTAGGTTTGCTGCTGATGGAGTGGTACTGCTCCTACCCCCCCCACCTTCCCCCAGCAGCCTGCATAGTACGTGAGTGCTGAGGAACCCCCCGGTCAGACCTGTCAGAGGAGGGACGATGCGCACATAGGCAGCGGCCAACTGATACGGAGGATTTCCCCTATAGTATTTGATTTTTGCCCTCCCTTAAAAATAGCGGGGAAAAAGGGGCTCCCATTTTGGACCGGTAGCGGGGGATCCAATGGGTGGAGAGCCAAAGCATCCCTTGCCGGTGTGATATTCGGCTGTCACAAGAAGGCAAATCACCCTGTGCGGGCCATTGCCAAGGGGACTCCGAGGGGGCCCCCCTCCTCCATCTCCACGTTACGCCACGGTGCTTGGGGTCATCTCCTCTCTTTATCCCCCATCTACTTCCCCCAGGTCCTGCCCTCCTCCGTCCCCTGGGTAAAAAATCCACTATTTCACCGACAATGCTTCTGTCAATGTATCCTCCTTCCCCCATTTTAGCCCCCACGGATCAGTGGCCGCGAGATGTGTCGCCAATCTCCGTCCCTGCCAGACGATTTTTCAGCTCTTTTCCAGGAATGAACAGGAATGACGTATTATCCCGTAGTCCTCCCGATGGAAATAACTTGACCTCCTGAATGGCCTCAACAAAGGGGGTACGCATGAGCTCCCACTGGTGACATCAAAGTTTACGGGGGTACCCCTGTCCCTGGATCATAAAAAAAAATCATTAAGGGCCCTTTCTTGTTCATACGTGGGTCCAACATGTGCAGGGGGAATTCCAAGGGGTTTGGAAAATGCATATCGAGTGTTTTTGGGGGGAGGCCGTTCTGTGTGCATCGGGGGGTTTTCCCTGGCTTTGTAGGAAGGAAAAGGGGATGCACAGTTTCCTGGCCATTTTCGAATTTTTGAAGTTTCTGGGGAAAAGACTTCAGGAACCTTTTCCAACCAGATTGAACACTGCGCCATGCGGGGCAGGGGACCACCCCTTCGGTGAGGGGCCCCCTTTTCCTCCATTGTCCGTCCCCTGGTTTCCGATTTGAGTTGGCACGGAGAAAGCCCCAATCGATTTTTCTGTGCGTGGAGCGTTCCCCCCTTTTGGGGTTCTTGGGGGCCAAGCAGGTGTAAAAATGGTGACAAGCTGTGCCCTACCATGTGGTATGTGGAGCGTACTTGTGGAGGCTGAGATGGTGGTGGGGTGGGGGGGAGGAGGGGGCATTGGGCGGAGGCATTTTGAAAAACGGGGAGGAGAAAGCGGCGTCTTGTCCGTTGTTGGTGTCCTGGGCAGGAAGCACATTCCCCCGGGGCGTAAAGGACATGTATGGCCTGATAGTTCAGCCCCAGACGTCCGCGCGGTGCACCTTGGAACAAACCGATAAGCTAAAGGCGGGCCCCATTTTGTTCTACATATTTATGAAGTGTGGTACTGCCTTTTTGGAAAAGAAAAAACGGCTTGGAATCTCCCTTGGCTCGGCACAAGCCTTAGTTTTTGAAAGGTGCAGAGCCCCATTTGGAAAGGGGGGGACTGCAATACCAAAAAAACTTGGGGAGGAGCCGGTCGCGCTGCACCTTAGGATGGTTTGGGGCATACTGTTGTCTTTTGCAATTTCCCGTGAACGATGTGGGCCATGAGTAGCTGGAGGGAGGAGCATCTGGACGGGAGAGGATGGAAAGAGAAACAGCCCTTCTGCAGAGGTGGTGGAACCCCTTGATGGCGCAATGGGGCATGCCACTGGCGCTGTGCGCTGCGGGGCAGGTGGACCACCATTTGAGCCACGTTTCTCCCCGGCCCCCCGATGGGGACGTGATGTGTTGACCAGGGGGTGGTGCCCAAAGTTAGTCCCCGGGACGCTTCACTTTTTGCCACAGATTCTTTATTACCCCTTGCGGCTCCCCCGGTGTCTAGCAAAGAACGCCCACCGCGAGTAGTGATTTTACCGCCAACGCTCCGCACTGAGTGAAATGCTGCCGCTGCTCGCTGAGCCCCCGTGCCCCTATTTCTTGGACCGCGAAGGGGTTTTCTCCCTGTGGCGCTTGGCTCCGACCCCACATGCGCTACCTGCAACCGGACACACAACCCACTTTCTGGCTGCGCCCCTGCCTGACGCGCAAGCGACGCCCCCCCTTTCCCGGATGATGAAGCCTTGCTTCACCCCGGGTCCCAAATGGGTCGGTAATCATCATCTTTTTATTTTTCATCGTCACTGCTGCCTCATCAGGTTTGGGTTTCCAGGCTGAACTTACAGCATGACCCCAGCAATCTCCCCATTTACTTTGCGCCTCTGAAGAAGCGGGGATATTGGCCCCTTTCTTCGCTGCCAAGTAGTGTGACTGCCTCCTCAAATTGTTCATCTCGTATTAGTGGCGTGGCCCCCCCAATAGTAGATCTCTGGTGAGGGAAAACCGATGGGACAGAGGCGGTTGAGGAAGGGAGGGCCGCTGACCCCCTCCCGGACCAGCCAATAAAGGGTTGTGCTGCATTTCCCCCGATTTGGTGGGTTGTCGATGTCTCTGGGAGGAAGTGGATGACTAGTCAACAACAAGAAACCCCGGGTTGCTAGTCAGCACACGGCCTAGATGCCCCCCGGGGTTTTGGCTCACGAGGGACCCCCCGCTGCAAGTCCCCCTTTCTGTGATGCGACCCCGGGCCTGCTCACAAGGTTTTTTGCATGCCACTCGCAGGTGAAGAGCCTGCCCCCTCTTGTTGACATACTGTTTTTTTTCCTAAAATGACAGACCTGTTTTTGATGAAGATATCTTATTTTTTAAATACACACTCTGTATTTACTTCCCAAAAGACCCAGTAACCAAATGGGGTGAAACCCCTTTGGGCATTTTAAAATGCGCCCCCCAAATGGCCCATTAAAAAATTTTAAATTGTATGTGCTGTTTAAAAAAATCTTTTATTTTATGAATGTAAAAACACAAACAGGTTTTTAAATTTAACCTTTGGGTATGAATTATGCTACAGAAATTTTTTCTGTGGGGTTTAAAAAGAAAGTTTTTTTTTACTGAGAAAAAACTACAGAAAAATACTTAGTTAACCCTTGGATGTAAATTGCGCAAAAAAAATTGACAGCCAAAACAAAACCAGCTTTGTAAACGGTTACAATGGTGTTTTTTTACCCTACAAAAACCCGGAGAAAAAATTGTAATTAACCACCCCTTTTGAATTATGCTACAGGAAAAATGAAATTTTTTACGGTGGGAAAAAAACGGTTTTTTGGGGGGCAAACCAAAAGGCCGCAAAACAACGCTTTTAAATTTTCCCCCGGAAGTAAATTGGGGCCCAAAAAATTGAGCAGCCCAAAAAAGAAGTGGGATTTGATTGTAAAAAGCTGGGCTTTAAAAGAATAAAAAAAAACAGGGAAAAGGGTTTTGATTTCCCCCCTTTGGGTATTCAATTGCTTGAGCAGATAAACATTAAAATGTAAATGCCAACTTCAAACGGTACCCCACACGGGCCCTTTAGATCCAATACCCCCCAAAAAAAAACAAAATAAACGTTAAAGAAGCATCTCTTTAAAATAAGCTGAGACAACCCCACAAAATCGCTTAAAAAAAATCATTCTTCAAAGAAACCCAACACAATCCCCCGCGGCAAACAACCTTCCCCCATCAGCACATTTAGAGGAGTGTGGGGCTCCCCGCGTCGCGGGCCCGGGCTTAATAAGGCGGTTTTTGCACAGAATCCCCCCCCCGGTTCCCCGATTGGCTTCATCCTGCACATGTCCCGCAGGCCCAAAGCCCCTTTTTCCTCCAGAGTGCTTTTCCCCATGGTTTAAAGCCAAATTTCTCGCATCCATTTTTCCCAAAAGAAAAGCAAACCCTTCCCCCCTTTTACCCCGAAGTAAACCCCAAACTTCGACGTCGTTCCGAACCGAAGTTTTCCTGAAAGTATAAACGAATTCCACTTTGTTAGAATCGATTCGCCCATCTCTAATCATAATTTTTGTTATCAATGGAAGGGTGCATAGATATGTTTTATTATGCCTTACAAATATGTTTAAAATGTATTTGTTTTCTGTCATGTGCACTTTTAGACATCAATATGGTGCTGTTCCGCTCCTTGTCTTTTGCACATTAAGATCGAGGATTTTAGCTTCTGACTATGTGTTGTGGCCTTTTCATACAGAAGTACGCACTGTGCATATCGGGGCATGCGCAGTATTTCCTTCTATGCCAGTTCCGGGTACATCTAATTTGGTCATGCATGATAGGGCTATTTGCCCATCCGGGAACACATCAAATACGGAAGTAAACATCTTAACTGTTAAATGCACATTTCAGGATGACAGTTTTTATGTTACTTCCAGAATGCTCACCTAATATTACATTGTGGCGCGAAGCTGAGATCTTTTCTATTACTAATGTTGTCTACACACTTCTTTTGTTTCTAATTTCGTTCAGTATTATGGTCAGGCTGGAGGGTGGCCCCTGTGGCATTGAAAAGGGAGGGACTTGTCATTGCTTGGTTGCGTCTTCATCACAGAGAGCCCAAAGGTGTCATCTTACATCATTTATAATATACTTCAGTTAAGGGGATCTCCCCCTTATACCAGTATACCTTCAGTGTCAACACTTTGTTAGATGCTATATATATCTGAGGAACCCTTACTTCTTGGAGGGGGGAAACGCATTGTCATGGCACCCAATTTTTTTGTTGAATTACTTTTGGGAATCTATTTTATCTATGGCCCCATTTTCACACATGTGGGTGCTTTCATTTAGTGATTAGGGTGTCCCAGGGCAATTCTTCCTTTGTGGACCTGCGCTTTTTGGGGTGATTACCCCTCTTGTAGTTAAGGCGAGTGTAGGGTAAGAGATCGGCTGATTGATAGGGTCAGTAAATCTGGTACATGCTTTTAGATTTTATATATAATTTACTGAACCTTTTGGAAATAGTTGACACTGGAGAACAGAATAGCTGTCCTGGAGCACACCCTATTACAAACTGTGAGTTGGGTTTGTCACCCACTGTTCATCTGTATAGCTGAATGTATTTTGTTTCATCTTACACCCTTGTGGTGAATGTATTGGGAAGTGTTTGTACTTTTTATTATATATTTAGGGAAGAATATTTTTAACTGATACTAATAAATGCTATGTTTAGGTTGGGTAATTAGTCTAATACATTTTGGTGTTGGAAATACCCATTCCCTTTTTCTAGATTTGGAGACGGTTTCATGGTCAGATGTCAGTCATAGCTCCTGGAGTAGCCACCTATCAACAGGATAGTTTTACATACAGTGTTTTTTTGAATACTGCTATTTTTTATATAGTATTTTGTGACAAATCCAGTGGGGTCATGAGGAATAGAAAACATAAGAGAAGGACTTTTGCTCTAAAAACTGCATCAAAAACTAAAGAACTGTCTTTCCAAAAAGCACCGTGATTTAATCAGAAGCTTAAGCAAGATTTTTTCCACTAAATTCATTATGAATTTAGCCAAACAACATTGTGTAATATTTCATCAGTAGTATTCTTACAGAGAATTCTTCCGTAAGTGGTGATATATACTGGCACAACAAGACAATACAAAGGAATTAGGAGTTTTATCAATATATGTAGACAGTTTTCTAGTGTCTACATATATTGATATATATCGGAGAAAAATGAATGGGTCAGTTGTCATGTTGTATGCACCACAAACACATATATGAATGTCTCAAAAGAAGTAGTTTCCATGAGCTTAAAGGGTTTGTCTCACTACATCAATTTATCTTACCTCATACCTGTTTTCTCGATTTATGTTTGAGATTCAGGTGTTGCACATTTACTGCTTTACTGGCTTCCTGGCTACTATGCTGCCAGTGACGAACTTGAAACACCAGTTTGAGCACATAGCGACCAGCCTGGCAGTATAATCAGGAGGATGTGACCAGTCTGTTAGCTATAGTGACTGAGGATGATGCAGCCCATACAATGAGGATGATCCAGGAATAGGTAGACACTGTAAGACATATTTGCAAAGTGACTTGTTTTTCAATCTCTAACATAAAAAGCATCATTTGTAGTGAGACAACCCTTTAAATTTCCGGGAGCATCTACTCCTTCTACTTGCTCTCAGCTACCGCCATTTTAAAGGACAAGCCCTATGGAGGAATCTGACACTGGTGATTTCCTACAGGCTCAATATCAAGGTTGACAAATGCTTAGACCAATGCTGACGTTAACTTTTAAATCACCATCATCCAAAATCACATTATATCTATCACAGAGATACCAGAATTGCATCTCCACTCATAACTTGAACCCTTGTTTCCCCGATTCGTATCTAGATTGTACATGTTAGGACATTAGGGTCAATGCATGCCTAGCAACCTTTCTTAATTTCACTGAATCATGTGTAACAGTATAACCAGCTTCTAACCTTCACCGTGTTCATGAGAAATC
Source organism: Phyllomedusa bahiana (assembly GCA_025379985.1). Classification (NCBI taxonomy): domain Eukaryota; kingdom Metazoa; phylum Chordata; class Amphibia; order Anura; family Hylidae; genus Phyllomedusa; species Phyllomedusa bahiana. The sequence goes on from JAODAL010007665.1 coordinate 68,328, forward strand.
CACTAAGCAATTTCCATAAACACAGTGCTGCCTGATTTAATCTAGGATGTCTTTTTTGCCTAGTTTTCACAGTTCCATGCATCTGAAGTGAACATTTATATGTTTATTCATTGAAATGACAGACTTAGCAGTTTTGCTGTAAAGTTCAGAATCCTGTTTATTATGTCCTCATTTCTGCTTGGAGCAAAAGCCAATTCACTGTTTCAAAGGATCAATCTTTAATGACACACAAAATATAAAGATGGTGACAAATCCGTACCTTGTGTATGAAATTATATTAATTGCTTCTTTGACCAAATTCTGACCTAAATGCACAAGGATGAGTTTTGCGGCCATGCAGGATTGCATGCTGTATTAGAATTAAGTGTTAACGCAGTTGGACATGGTGTACCTTTAAAAAAGTAGTGAGTGTACATGAATGTCTCAAAAGAAGTAGTTTCCATGAGCTTAAAGGGTTTGTCTCACTACATCAATTTATCTTACCTCATACCTGTTTTCTCGATTTCATTTTTGAATTCAGGGGCACATTTACTGGCTTTACTGGCTTCTACTGGCTACTACTGCCTGCAGTGACGAACTGCTGAGAACACCAGGTTTGTAGCACTAGCGACCAGCGCTGGCAGTCTATCAGGAGAGATTGAACAGGTCTGTAGCTATAGTGATCTGAGGAGCTGATGCAGCCCATACAAGAGGGGATATCCAGGAATAGGTAGGCACACTGTTAATGGACATATATTGCAAAGTGACTTGTTTTTGCAAGATCTCTAACATAAAAAGCAATCATTGTAGTGAGACAACCCCTTTAAATCATTTCCAGGGAGCATCTACTCCTTTCTACTTGCTCTCAGCCTACCGCCAATTTTTAAATAGGACAAGCACCTTATGGAGGAATCTGACACTGAGTGATTTCCATACAGGCTCAATATACAAGGTTTGTACAAATGCTTATGACCAGAAGCTGAACTGTTAAGCTTTTAACATCTCACCATCATCCAAAAATCACATTACTATCTATCGACAGAGATACCAGAAATGTCAGCAGTCTCCAACTCATAACTTGAACCCTTGTTTCCCACTGATATTCGGTTATCTTAGCATTGTTACATAGTTAGGGAACATTCAGGGTCAATGCATGCCAGCAACCTTCTTAATTTCTACTGTAATCATGGTGTTAACAGTCATAACCTGCTTCTAACATTCACCGTGGTTCATGAGAATAAATCCACTAAAGCATATTTCACTATTAAACTACTGTTGCTGCCAGTTGATTTAATCTAGATAGTCTTCTTTTGCCCATAGCTTTCACAGTTCAGCATCTGGAAGCTGAACATTTATATTTTTCATTCATTGAAATGACAGCTTAGCAGTTTTGCTGTAAAAGTTCAGGAAGTCCTGAGTTTATTAGTGTCCTTCATTTCTGCCTTGGAGGAGAAAGCCAATTATACTGTTTCAAAGGATCAATCTTTAATGAGCACACAAAATCATAAAGATGGTGACAAATCACGTACACTTTTAGATGTTGATGTATTAATTATATTTAATTGCTTCCCTTTAGAACAAATTCATGAAATAATATTCAACAAGGAATGTAGTATATTAGCTGAAAGGTACAATACATGGACAGGACTAAAAATAAATGAAACATGCTCATTATTCATGACTATTGTGTCGAAAGCCCATCAGTTAATTATGAGCTGCGATTTAAAACACTATCTTATTAGTAGCCAGAAGTTCTTTCAGCTGCCATAACACCCATTGAATAAGCCAATTACATTGATTGACCTCAAGACTATTTATCTGCTAGGCTTAATTTGTGTAGAACCATAATTTATTCACCCGGTAACCAATCCAGCCATAAGACTAGTTCATCTTGGACTTGTGTAGGCTTTAAAGGTGTGAAACCTTGAAAGCCAGTATCTTCACTACCTCCCACAAGAGATATTAGTGTATTAAATATATATATATCAGCAAGAACCAAAAACCCATGAGAGTCAGCAAGTAGACTTATAAATATATATTACAGTTTTTTAAAGAGTGAACAGGGTATGACTACAGATGGAAAATAAGTAATGTTAACCCTTCTTGAACCTACATACACATTGATATACAACAATACCACTGTTAAAAAGTTTTTGGAAGTGAGCCTTAAAGGGCTTAGTTTGGTTTTCCCAAAGCTTTCCTGAATTAAAAACAGGGCAAGCAGCAGTGCTCATCTGCTCTGATCACCATGGGCCTCATGTATGAAAATGGTCTAGGTCTAAGACTTACTTTGTTGCCAATAGCAATCAGTCAGAGCGCCCCTTTCATTTTATATAGTGCTCTGAAAAAATTGCAGCTGAGCTCTGGTTGCTATGGGCAACAAAGAAAGTCTTAGACCTAGACCGTTTTCATACATCCCCCTTTATGGTGCTTCCTTCATACTTACATTTTGAATGGCATTTTTTGGCAGAAAATAGTTTTTGATGGCCAAATGCACGTTTTTGTGGGTTTCGGATGCATTTTTCCTTGTGTTCTTTCTTTTTTTTTTTTTTTTTTACAATGATCAGTATATGAGCAGGTCTTAAAAAACTCATGCACTTAGTGGTTGTGTAATCTGGTGCATATATTGATACACAAATGAGAAAAAATAAATGATTTGGGCTGTAAGAAAAAAAGAATGAAAATATATCTGTCATGGGGGCTGGTGGGGGCGCCGCTGCCCCCCGCGGCCGCCCCCCCTGCCCGCAGGGGATCCGGCGCGGGTGTTGCGGCTGCCCGCGACCATCCCTCTGCTGCCCGGGTTCCGGCGCCGGCTCACTCACCAGTCCACGGCCGCCGCGCGCGCGATGGCTGGTCTGGATTTAAAGGGCCAGTGCGAGGGTAATTTGGTCAATTGGCGGGCGCTGGTCCTATATAAGGAATACGCCCCCAGCACTCTCTGCCAGATTGTTGGTGTGCGTTGCCTAGTTTTGAGAGTGTTTGAAGTCCTGTCTGATTACCCGTGTACCAGTCCATTCCGCTACGTTTCCTGACCTTGCCTGTTTGCCGCCTGCCCTGACCTACTGCCTGTCTCTGAACACGAACATCTGCCGCCTGCCCTGACATTCTGCCTGTCCCCGACTACGTCTCCGGATTACGATTCTGTACCACGCATTACCCCGGCCGCCATCGCAAGCAAGTCACGTCAGGGGTAGCGACCTGGTAGCCTCACGCCGCAGCAAGTCCATCCCGCTTTGCGGCGGGCTCTGGTGAAAACCGGGACCTACTTAGATTCCGCTCCCTGGCGTGGCTTAACTATCATCGTTTGCGGTGGTCCAGCGAATCCACCAAACCCTTACAATATCTTAAAAGTACAGTGAAGGAAATAAGTATTTGATCCTTTGCTGATTGTGTAAGTTTGCCCACTGATAAAGACATGAACAGTCTATAATATTAAGGCTAGGTGAATTTTAACATTGAGAAATAGAATATCCAAAATAAAATAAAATAAATCACATTATATAAATTATTTGCATTATTCAATTCTCCCACTGATGAGGAGAAGTAATCCTATGTCCTTAGCAGAGAAACACCCTCAAAACATAATATTTCCACCTCCATGCTTGACAGTGAAGATGGTGTTCTTTGGGTTATAGGCAGCATTTCTCTTCCTCCGAACACTGCGAGCTGAGTTAATGCCAAAGAGCTCAATGTTTGTCTCATCTGACCACAGCACCTTCTCCCAATCACTCACAGAATCATCCAGGTGTTCATTGGCAGACTTCAGATGAGCCTGCACATGTGCCTTCTTGAGCAAGGGGAACCTTTCAGGCACTGCTGGATTTTAAACCATTATGGCGTAATGTGTTACCTATGGTTTTCTTGGTGACTGTGGTCCCAGCTGCCTTGAGATCATTAACAAGTTCCCTCTTTGTAGTTTTAGGCTGATCTTCCTCATGATTAAGGATACCCTATTAGGTGAGATTTTCCATGGTGCCCAAGATCGATCTCAATTGACAGTCATTTTGTATTTCTTCCATTTTCTTGCTATTGCACTAACAGTTGTCTCCATCTCACCCAGCGTCTTACTTATGGTTTTGTAGCCCATTCCAACCTTGTGCAGGTCTATGATCTTGTCCCTGACATCCTTAGAAAGCTCTTAGATCTTGCCCATGTTGTATAGATTAGAGTCTGATTGATTAATTGAGTCTGTGGACAGGAGTCTTTTATAAAGGTGACTATTTAAGACATCTGTCTATAATCAGGTAACAAGTTGATTAGGAGCATCCAACTGGTCTGTAGGAGCCAAAACTCTTAATGGCTGGTAGGGGATCAAATACTTATTTCTCGCAGCAAAATGCAAATAAATTTATAGAATTTATATAATGTGATTTTCTGGATTTTATTTTGGCTATTCTATCTCTCAATGTTAAAATTAATCTACCCTTAAAATTATAGACTGTTCATGTCTTTGTCAGTGGGCAAACTTACAAAATCAGCAAGGGATCAATTCTTTTTTCAAAAAATGCACAAAATGCAACAAAAAATGTATCAGATGAAACAATAAGTTTAATATTCATGATAAAAACACATAACAAAATGTACTTTTTTCCCATAAATCTCTGCATCTTTTTGAGCTGTGTGTACACACAGTTAAAACCAAAAGTTTACATACACTATATAAAAAGACACATATGCATGCTTTTCTCACTATATGACATGAAATCAGAATAAACAATATTTATGCCTCGCTGTCTTCTGATAGCAATAACTTTTTTTATTTTTCCGTATACAAAGCTGTGTAAGGACTTTTTTTCCCGGGATGAACTAAAGTTTTAATTGGCACCACTTTGGTGTTTATATGAGTTTTTAATCAGTTTTTATTCCATTATATGTGCTGTGGGATGAACAAAAATCACAATTCTGTGACTGTTTTTTTTTTTTTTACAGCGTTCACCGTACAAGTTATTTAACATGACTTATTTAAAGAGTGGGCCGTTACGCACGTGGCGATATCAAATATGGGTACTTTATTTATTTTTTAATCTTTCTTGGGGCGATTGCCGTTTGTAAAGGGGAAAAGGGTGGTGTACGTGTTTCTATTTTATTTTTCGTATTTGTGTTTCACATTTTTACACTTTTTTCAAATTCAAATCGCTCATACAAATGACACCTGTACACAGCATTACTGCTGTGCACTGGTCACCATGGTGAATATCAATGACGGTCACCGGACAACCCGGATGCTTTCAGAAAGCGTCCGGACTGTCAGGTGAGTGGATCAGTAGCGGTGCAGAGCGCCATTACTGCGCCGATCGTGGAAAGGAGGAGTTCACTCCTCCTGTCTGCAGCTTCATTATCGCGACCATGATCGGTCGCAATTATGAAGGGTTAATCACGGCCGCGGGGGATGCGGCATGATGCCAGCGGTAATATAACGATGGTCCCATGCCGATCTTGCGAGATCCATTTGTGAGCTCGCAAGATCGGCATGACATACCCATACGTCAATTTGCGGGAACCCCTACCCGACCTTGACGTATGGGTACGTCAAATGTCGGAAAGGGGTTAACAGACTGGCCACAGGGATGAAATTTGCATTAGGGATATTCTGATGATGGAAATGTATGGTTTTTAAATATACTTTTTTTCATAAATTTCTTATAGGCTTTAAAGATCTCTCCACAGAACTTAAGAATTCCATATTTTCAGAGTAAAGATTAAATACATAAAAAAGAAGCAGCACCCCATCCTCTTCAAAGTAAATAGCTTTTAATTCTGCAATGTTTTAGTTCCATGGAGCCGTTTATTGAAAATGCATCGATGATGAAGCTGAAACATTGCTTATCAGGACATAGGTGAAAACAACATCTCTTTGTTGAGAGATATTGCAGGCTTCTTTGTTCCGTAATTGGAATTTACATTTTTTTTTATATGTGCTTGAGTAAGTAAACAGCCTAACATAAGGACACTCTTTTAAGAATTTTTTTTTCCTAAGGGAAAAACCCCTTTAGATGAAAAACTAAAGTGGTGCTACTGCAACTAAATATTTCAAATTACTGAAACATAGGGAGAAGTATTCATACTGTTCTGCCAAAGCTAAATCATAACGCCTAAAGAAGACGAGAGAGAACGAATATTCATCATAAACATTGCAAAGTTTGCTAGAGTACATGAGAAAGTCAATTATTTTAATAAGCTTGTTATTCAATTTCTAAATATGATGAAACCTTGAGTAAAGTCATATAGACAGATTGATGGTGGGAACTGAATGAGCACAGATTGTTAGTGGGAAAAAGCAGTTGTACACATCAAAAGTACTGCACAGTAGTATAGAGCAGGGAAACAAAATTGTGGTTTTTACAGTTGTGTTTTCCTAACCCAGGACTTCATCTTAATCATCGAAGGAGATCCGACTTTGGATAAACAGATTGGTCAGACAGATGTAACACTATGTCCTCATCCATGTTCTTGTGGTAAAAGAATAGAAAAGGTAAAAGCAACAGTGGTTAATTTGCAATTTGTAACGTCACTGAAGAATTTTATAGATTGCCATTCAGAAAAGGATGGTAAGGAAAGCATTAACATATAGGAAATGAGGAGACTTTCTATTGTTTCGATATGTTATTAGTAGGTTGTTATTTGACAGTATACATTTTTTGATGGCAGGTTATTTTGGGTAAAAAAATAAGAACAGGTACAAACTAGGCAAGACCATCTCCACATTCGCCAACTATCCCAATTTTTCTGTGAAATTCCCAGAAACCAGGAAAAGCTTGTGCAAACCATGCCTCAAAATTTCTATTCTAGGCAGACCAGGATCTTCGTAGAATAAAGTGGAACTAAAGCATTCCAGTTTTGACACTGAAAAGGTTGGCAAGTATGATTATTTCTGTATTAATGCATAGTAACCAGGGGTGGTTATCTCATTTATTTGAGACACAGGGAAACCTTAGAAATATAACCAGCTAAAGACTCTCCTGGTTCTTCCTGGGATTCCTTTTATTGCCTTTATAATATAATAACTTTGAAATGTAATATTATAGTGAAAATGAAACTATTAAAGTATACACCTAGTGTGAAAGACCTTTGGATCTCCTTTAAGCCTTGAGCTGTACCCAAACGATGTCCCATGACCTTGTTGCCAAGTGTCAGTATCACATGATCAAAGATCAACTTTATTAGAGAGTGAGAAATAGAAAGCGAGAAAGTTCCATTTACAAGCTTGGAAATTTATATGGATTTTACTATGGATTTTGTACTGAAAATGAAGATTGCCTGACCTCATTTACATAAATTGCGAAAAAAACGTGCATAGAGGAAGCAGGTTCTGAACTGCTACACACCCAACTTCCCATGCTGGCTGCACAACATTCTGATCTCACCTTTGCAGACTTCAAGATTCTAGATATCCGTGTCCTAGGAAATGAACGTTCTCAAAGGGAACAATGTGTCCAGTTGCCCCTCAGCCATCCAGACGACATCGCCAGGGACCAAGCAAGCTACTCAAGCTGCACAGACTACTGCTACAGACTCCAAAGCATCTCTGGAGGCTGTGTAGACAACATCGCTAAAGGACTTCAACAAATTGCTCAGCAGATCCAGAAGTTAGCTATTTCACATTTACGGACCAGCAAGCCATCGAGAGACAAGGATCTATCTCTCGAGCTTCCACCCTAGTGTCTACCTCCAGAGACAGTTACTTGACGTGCAAGACTTTTCTTTCAATACTGCCACAGACATTGACGCACTAAGGCCTAGTGCTACCAGTTAAACAGGCCACCCCCGAGGCTGAGTACTGCTCCTCTGGAGGAAAGGAGAAAGGTTCATATGGAGTATCTAGGTGGGTGCCTCACTTTATCTCGCCTTGCCCACACATAACTGGTGTCCCTTTAGAGGTTTTCGTGGACACCAACTCACAGGTAACCACCTTGCAGAAGCAGGCATATCTTGAACATTGGGACTAAAGTGATTTAAATAATCCTCCAGATACCTTGTTAACTATATTCACCAGTAGCGTTCAGTCTGTCCCTCAACAGGGTTACTGGGAGCCCATTATTCGGGTTAGGGATCTTAATCCCTTTCAGGACGCAGCCAGTTTTGGACCAAAAGACAGAGCACCAATTTTCAAATCTGACATATGTCAATTTATGTTGGAATAACTTTTTAATACTTTTACCTATCCATGTGATTTAGAGAATGTTTTCTTGTGACACATTGTGCTTTAGCTCAATATGATTTTTTTGTCCATACAATCCTTGTTAATTTGGGAAAAATATAAAAAAAAAATTAAGATTTGTAAACATTTGCAATTTTCAAAGTTCAAAAATTTCTCCATCTAGGACAGATGGTTATACCACATAATTTTTTTATAACTAGCACCTGCCATACCTCTGCTGCACATTGGCATCATTTTTAAATGTCTGTTTATTTTTTTTTTTCATAACCATTTTTCACATATTCAAGAAAATTTGCAGCACAGATTTTTTAGGGACCAGTCCAGTTATTAGCTACCCTCATAAACTGTTTTTAAAAACAGTTTTCCCTACAGCTTCAACAACTATTCAGAAGACCCTTCAACATACCATCTCTGTGCTCAGTGGTTAGCAGAGGTTCGCAAACAGCAACGGAGAAATTTGCCATATTCGCATCCAAGACACTTGACCAGTAAACCTACACCCTGGCTGAGAGACCTTAGTATGGAGCTGTGTTTTGCCAGGTGTTGAAAGTCACCATTGTCTTTTTTGCTTTGTGTAATAATGTATACCTCTGTTTTATTTGTTTGTGTGCAGGAGTCCAATAATGTGGCTGCAATTCCTTCATTCATCACTGTGTATTTGCACCCGTATGTTATATAATATATTTAGGGATTGCTTGGTATTCTCAGCATAAACTTATGTAGGCTGGGTTCAAAACCCATAACCACACTTATGTCAGGTGTGGGGTGCAGCTCAAGCCCCTGAGGCATCGTTCTCTTTAGTGTGACGGTGCACATTTGAATGTCACGCACAAGATACTTAGGAGTGCATGGCAAGCGTGCTGTCAGAGCGTGGAAACTCACAACTCTGTGTGTAGTCAGGAGGTAGACGCAGCAAATTGGGTCCCTATAACTAGTGCAGGACACAACTGAATAAACTTGAGAATATGTTTATTTACTGGCCACTGCTGTTTGTGCACACTCTGGTTTCATTGGCTGTCAGATGCTACTGACTTTGGTTTGTGCGTAGTGGGCATATGGATAGTCTTAGAACTGTGGATATGTCTCTGACTTGCCATTTGTAGTATGTACATGAACCTTTTTCTTTCCATATTGGCATATATAGATTTGTGGCAGAACAAAGATCGGATAATCTGATACCATTCAAATCCAACATTTGGTGCATTATATTCACATATCCTTGACCGTCTATATGTGTGGACAGATATATTTGCTGTTTATTTTTCCACCCCCTGATGAATTCCCTATATTACAATAAGCAAAGGACACGCGTCAGGTTTTTGATTATTGATTTGGGTTAGCATTGTTGACTATCTTGGCTAGGGTGGACTAGGGCTTACTAGCCTTTTAATTTCCAGGTGGGGTTATCCTTATCAGGACGATGACCCTGCATCATTTTGGATAGGCAGACTTAAGTATAGGGTATAGGAGGGACAGTTATTGGCTGTACTCTTCCATAATGGTATTTATTGTGCTATATTTATTGTAATTATGAAACATATGTATTATGTCATGTTTTAAATGGAACCAGTAAGAGTTAAGTTTTACGTGTTTTTTCAGTGATTCAGCTTAGACTTTTCTTGTTTGCTTGGAGTGGCTAGTATATGTCTCCCTTTACAATTTGCAGTTCCCAATAGGGTCTGACCTTTCAGTAGATGGTATACGCTACAACTAAGCATTAAGGACCACATGAATGAAAACTGTCTAGGTCTAAAACTCACTTTGTTACCAATCAGTGCACCCCTTTCATTTATCCAGAGCACTATATGAAATGAAAGGGGCACACTGATTGGTTGCTATGGACAACAAAACTAAATGTCTAAAATGTGTAGGATATCTGGCACAAATTCTATCTTAAGATTTTTCACGATCAGCCAACGAAATACTAGCCACACAATGAGTTGTTAACAAAATCCCTGTGTTTCAGGGGCGTAACTACCGGCTTAGCAGACGTGGGCAGCGCGATTACGTCACATCATCACGCTGCCTGCGCTGAGCACAGAAGCCGGAGCGCGGCGCATCGGAGGAGCGTGGACAGAGGTAAGTAAACTATTTCTTATTTTACCTGCCCCAAAGCCTGCCTATATACCTCCCAAGCCTGCCTATATACCTCCCAAGCCTGCCTATATACCTCCCAAGCCTGCCTATATACCTCCCAAGCCTGCCTATATGCCTCCCAATCCTGCCTATATACCCCCCAAGCCTGCCTATATACCCTTCAAGCCTGCCTATATACCTCCCAAGCCTGCCTATATAACCCCCTCGCCTGCCTATATACCTCCCAAGCCTGGCTCTATATCCCCCAAACCGGGCTGTATACCTCCCAAGCCTGCCTATATACCCCCAAGCCTGTCAAGTGACTTAAGAAAGGGGGCATGGCTATCCCCCAAAACGTTGTGTGTGTTTGACATGGAGGAAACAGCTACCGGCTGCATGAATGCTCAGTCCTAAAGGATGGTGAAAAGCACCTTATCTACTGGCAAATTTGCTGAATACTGAGGACTTAGAGCCTTAACAGTGGATTCCAGGTTACATTTACTTTTACTTGTATTTCATGAACGTTGTTACTCATGATCAAGTGGATGTTATGTCATCCTGTCATGTTTGAAGATAATTTGATATTAAAGAAGCATTGAATGAGAAGCTGTTTAGTTTGTACATGGCATATTTATGCATAATATGCCTAAATACTGCCTACCTATTGCCAATCTCCCTACCTGTAGCCTACCTACCTATTTGAGACCTGCCTAACTACTGCCTACCTACCTGACATCTACCTACCTACCTGCGGCCTATTTACAGCCTACCTACCCACCTTAAGCCTACTAACCTACCTACCTACCTAGGGTCTACCAACCTGTCTAATGGGGGTCTACCTGCTTATATGATTCTGAGGAGTATAGGCCATAGCTGTAACAAAAACTCCAAGGGGTGAATCCTCTGTTCCTTCCCTCTAGGAGACTGGACCTTTAAGCTATGGCCTGTACCCACTCTCCGACCCATGGGACATTTGTACAGAGGTGGGGGGCAGTGAGGAAGGTGCTGAAAAATTGAGGATACTAATATATGTCCAAATCTGCAGGGATGAGTGGCACCCAGGAGAAGTCATCATGGCGGTCTGGACCATGAGTCACAAGATGTAACTGCGCTGTAATCACTTATATGTCTGCCGAGCCTGTTTACACCTATCTACCACTATATGGTCATTGTATGGAGGAAATATACAGTCTGTAGGGCACCTGTGTACACTGGTATATACCAATATATGGTCACTGTAATATTGATCTTTATTCATTAAAAGTATAGGGGTATTATTCAGTCACTATGTGGTGGTAATTTGTGGTAATGTTCTGGCGGTATAATCCGGTCCATATGTAGTAGTGTTATTGGTAATGTTGGACTGGATATAGTGGGATTTGTTTGGTAGCAGCATGATGGTGATATGTATGGTGAGGTAATCACTCCTTGTATTATGTAGTAACTGCATTACTTAAGAGGTAAATGTTCGTGGTCGGGGGGGAGGGGGGTGCATCCAAAAGTTTGATATGGGGCCCAGGCTTTTCGACACACCTGCTGTGTTTATATTTTTCTATAAGGAAAAACTGGTGATTTCAATGGTGGATGCTGAGTGTGTAGTAACACTGCATTTAAGATTTTGGTGTAGTCGGATCAGTAAGATCATGATGACTTATCATGATACTGTACTGCTGCTTGGAAGAACCTCTTTTATTGATTGACATGCCTCCTCTAGAATTTCTTCACCTTTAAATTCCTATATTAGAACATGCGCACATGATTACCATGGGATTGATGAACATGGAAACGTACAGTAACATGAGAATGTATTATTTGATGATTATCCCAAAAAAGGTTTCTAAAATGGTCTCAACCAAAATATTCTACATTGATCATCACACGGCAGTAGATTATTGAAATTCATTTGTTCTTTGCTTTAGAAATTGCTGTATTTGGTTCTTATTGATTATTACAGTAGATTTACTCTACAATCTGCTTGTCATAAATCAACTCTGTAAATGTTTCTGAGAACTGTGTTGTTTATTATCTAGCTAATAGGCTTTGAACTTTATGGATAAGTACAGTATATAGAAAAACCGCTGGCCTATCTTATATTTGTGAAATTAAACAGACGTAAAATGACAAAGACTTTGAGGACTTTGAACTGCATGAACTCTTAGGCCATGTTCACACAGCTTAAAATAGGACATATTATTATGGTAATCCACAGTTCTCATAGAGAACTATGGATTACGACTCCTCACCCCGCTTGGCGAATCTGCGCCATTAGTAATGATAGTCTATGGGCAGGCAAGGTGTCGGACCCCCGCTCCCGCCCACGCTCGCGCCCCCGCCCCGCCCCCGTCCACACGGCGTAATTGCGGGGTGTAATTACGCCCCGCAGTTAAGCCATGTGAACATAGCCTTAAAAGGAAAAACTTGAATATTAGAAAGGCCCTAATAACAAATTTTAGATATTTTTTGGCATCCTTAAATCCAAAGACAGAGAGTGATTGGAGCGTTAGTCTTCTTTGTGCAGTAGGCTTGGATGTGACAATTTAAATGTTAAATCTTTCACGGATACTTTTATTGGTATTTCCAGATACTCTACAAACAACATAATTGATCCAAAACTGACAGACTTTAATCATAGCAAGTTTACAGTCATTTCTCAATTCATTCGCAAATATGAAAAACATTTTCAAAATTATATCGTTTTCACTTTAGATTTTTAGAATTAGAAAACATTTACATAAACATGTTACTAAATTGACCCCAAAATATTTTGAGGAATCAGATTAACCTGTGAGATGGGCCAGTTTATAGAAAGGACAAAAGTTATAATTCCCAAGGAGCCTCTCCCACCAAGGTTTCCTTTCTATTTCAATGCTATCTGTCGGTTGCAGAAGTGAGCGGGCATGTTAAGCCCTTACCAACACATGATTTATGAGTACGTCGTGGTGCCAGTAAGGTTCTATGTAATGGAATTGCTAAAGATGGGTGAATTTTTCAATAATTTTGACCCGAATTTATTTGTGGCGAATCGCGTTAAAAAACAGCTATTTCCTGGCTGCGCAGAGCCTGTAGGGTGTTTTGGAACATTGTGCCATGCTCAAATATACATAGGGAGTGTGGTGTGGTCTTCATACAATGTTGTGTTTTAGTATGACACGTATATGACAAGCACCGCTCTTAGAATCGCTTCACACTTCACTTATCTGGGCAGTTACGGCGGCAAAACTGACCAAATAACTGAAGTGGGAACACAGCCTGACAAGGTAATGTCAGCACCAGCTGGAAAGAACTGAGCTGAGGGCCAAGATCCTACTATCATAATAATAATAATCTTTATTTATATAGCGCCACCATATTCCGCAGCACTTTACAATATAGAGGGTATAAGCACAGAAAAACCAGACATTACATTATAAAAAAGCTACTTAAAAGTGAGACACAAGGTGTGAGGGTCCCTGCTCGCAAGAGCTTACAATCTATTAGGCTGAGAAGTGCTTGGTTTAAAATGGTCCAGCCATGTTACATAAATATGGGGTAGTATACATAAAAAAGTGGATGAACCTGCCATCCCAACCATACATCTATATACAGAAAAGTGCCTGTGGGTGCCAAAGTGCAGGAAGTGATGAATGTGTGACAGAATTTGAGGTGGTTAACAACGATCTTGGTAGGCTTGTCTAAGAAGATTAGTTTTCAGAGCGCACTTAAAACTACGAGGGTTGTGAGTGTGCCTGATCACATGAGGTAACAAAGAACGCAATAATAGCTTCTGGAGCAGGCACAGGTCACAGCACAGTAAGAGGGACGTCACAGCAGGGGTCACCCCACGAGTACAGAGCTTCCGATGTCATCTAGCGGCCGTGTGTTGACCACACACTAGGTCATCCACTTTCTCCCAGATAACATCTGACAACCCCGGCAAAGAGTTGGTGCATCCGTAAGACACAACCTTTAGTTGGCATTGCCCGGGAGCAGGTCAGGGGCTCTCACCTGTCCTCAACCCGCCTCTGTCCTGTTTGGTTCCCACAGCCAGAGAACTACTATGTGCTGTGGGCTCTGCGCCACTATACAGTGAGGATGAACTATTTGAGGACAGTGGGCAGCAAAGAGCTGGGGAAGACATCCACTACTTCTTGCAGGAGCGGGCAAGTAGTGATGAGGAGAGTGGCATGGGGGGCTATGTTGCGAGCGGTCAGGCTCTGTACAGCGAGACCGTTGAGGAGCACAGCGGTGACAGGCAAACACTAATCGATGTAGCCGATCGCACTTGGAAGCCGGGTGAAGCAAGCAAGGCTGGTATTTTGGTGCCCTAGTTAAACAATGCATAAAGTGCCCCCCAAATGGAAAATTCACCCCCTTTTCTGCCTGGGATGAGGTGGCACCCTAGGTGGTCGCCTATCTTCGACTACCCATATTCCCGGCCCTGGAAGTAAGGGCTTCATCATCGGGAGAAGAGAGCGGCAGCTTGCACGTCTGGCAGTGGCGCAGCCGGAAAGTTTGTAGTGTGGCCGGGAGTCAGCAGGGTGGCAGCAGTGCGAGGTCGGGAACCAAACAGCCACGACTTAGACCACCCACTTTGCAGGTCCCAAAAAGTAGCAGTGCAGTAGCTCACCGAGGCAGCGTGGAAAACAGTCAGTGTGGAGCATTGGTGGTAAAATCACCTACTCGGTTGTGTGCCACCTTTCTTGCAAGACACCGGAGGAGGCGAACATGGCTTTAGGTAGGGCAGAAAGTAAAGCATGACCAGGGACCTAACGTTGGCACCACAGCCCTGCATCAACACATGCAGCGTCACCATACAGTGGCCTGGGAGAAACGTGTCTCAGATATGGTGGTCCATCCTGCCGCAGCAGAACCACGCAGTGGCACGCCTCCCATTTCAGGCAGTCAAGGCTCCACCATCTCTGCCGAAGGGAGTTGTCTGTCTTTCACATCATCTACCGGTCCAGATGCTCCTGCTCGTTCACCGAGACGATTGCCAAGAGACAGCAGTATGCGTCTAGCCATCACAAGGTGCCAAAGCTGACCGTGCTCCTGTCCATGTTGATGGTACTGCAGTCCCTCCCTATTCAAGTGGTGGACTGCACCATTCAGAGAACTGGCCAGGAAACTTTGTATGCACTTTAGCCATTCCTATACCAAGTCACAGAAAAATTCCTTTTTAGGAAATTAAGTATCTGTATGGATTTGGAACAACTAATCACTGACCAAGACTAAACAAAAACCAATCTCTAAAAATAACTTTTAATAAATATCCATAAAAAATAAAGTACCACCTATAAAGACTACCACTAATCAACATATCCACACTATCCTACCTAACTTTCCCTACACTTTTTCCTAAGATAGACCAATAATCGTCCCGCTAAGGACGGCCTAGTCTCTGTCGGCTCACCCTATTATCTTCCTTCTGTGTCCCTATCAATCCACCACAAGCACTAGCGTATATATATTTCTATACAGGATTTAAGAGTGAATTAATTAGAAGTCCAGACACAGTTCTCACTATTCCTATAAAACCCCCTAATTAATATTCAAGGGGATCAAATATCAGGAACAGCCCTCTTACTTATACTTTATATCGAGGAGACTACCATCTTGAGTCAAAGTGACGTCCCCTGTGAGATCCTCCTAATGAACCCCAGAATATGGAGGGGGGAAACGCGTCGAGGATGAGGTTTGATGTATCTTGAGATGATATCAGATAGATGTATCTTATGTTCCCTACACGGACTGTATATATATAGATATTTACCCTAACTGTGGAAGAAAACAATTGTGCTGTTCATATCATTGGATCCCCACGGATATTTATTGGTGGAGGGTACTATAGGAACAGTGATAATTGTATGTGGAAGAATCTATATCCACTTAAAGTATAAGTAAGAGGGCTGTTCATGAAATTTGATCCCCTTGAATATTAATTAGGGGGTTTTATAGGAATAGTGAGAACTGTGTCTGGACTTCTAATTAATTCAATCTTAAATACTGTATAGAAATAAATATATACGCTAGTGCTTGTGGTGGATTGATAGGGACACAGAAGGAAGATAATAGGGTGAGCCGACAGAGACTAGGCCGTCCTTATCGGGACGATTACTTGGTCTATCTTAGGATAAGTGTAGGGAAGTTAGGTAGGGATAGTGTGTATATGTTGATTAGTGTAGTCTTTATAGGTGGTACTGTATTTTTTATGGATATTTATTAAAAATTATATTTTAGAGATTGGATTTGTTTAGTCTTGGTCAGTGATTAGCCATTCCTATACCACCAAGCACACCCTCCTTGAGCTGAACAGAACAGAGAAACTGTGAACAGGGCAAAACAGGGAGAAATCGATGAACAGAGCAAAACAGGGAAAAATCAATGAACAGGGCAAAACAGGGAGAAATAGATGAACAGGGCAAAACAGGGAGAAATCGATGAACAAAGCAAAACAGGGAGAAATCTATGAACAGAAAAAGGCCATTAATGATTTATTGATGATCCAAGTGGACAGGGATACTCCACTGTGTAATTCTGATGTCAGATAGTGGCACCTCATGCATGACACGTGCCGTTTGCTCAGACTCTTTCAGGAGACCACGTAATTTGTCAGTCACCAGGACTACGGGATGAACAACGTCATTTCACTGCTTCATGTCCTGGAACATATGCTACCAAATCTGTCTGTTCAGGGGACTGGAGACGTGGCGACTACATCTCACAGCCACATGAGTCCGGTGGAGGCAATAGGCAGCCAGTGAAGGGATTGGCAAAGGGGAGGCAGAGAGTAACGAGGAGGGGTGAATCAGCGGGCAGCAAGTTAAGGATGGATAAAGGGTGAGCTTAGGTGCTAGAGGGGAGGCCACAGAGAAGGATGTTGCAATAGTCTAGGCGTGAGATGACGAGGGTATGGACAAGCATTTTTACGCTTTAAAAGTGAAGGAATGAGTGGATTTGGTAGATATTTTTCAGGTGAAGGCAAGGGTAAGGGTTTGGATGTGTGGTTTGAAAGGCAAGATTGGAGTCAAAGGTTATCCCAAGGTAGCGGACTTGTGGAGTCAGGGAGAGAGCGCAGCAATTGGTAATGATAGAGAGATCTATTTGCGCCATCGTCCATCCTCACAGAAAAGATGCTTCAGCATTGTAATTTTATGGGGAAGGCAAGTATTTATTAAAACAGACATGTCAGGAGAGATGGCAGGCCCTCTGTTAAGATTCTTTTAGGGCCTTAAGTGATTTCTACGTTGCCATGCACGAGTCATGGGCATAAGCCATATCAGTCATAGAGAGTGGCCGAAAGTATGAGGGGACCTAACTTGGGTACAAGAACACTGCTTCTTTATGTAGAGAAAAACGAACAAATATATCAACACAAAAAAATAGAAGTTGAAAATGTATTGATATACATTAAAAAAAACATCTTTATCCTGTATGCATCTGTTATGCAATATAATGTCTATGTACTTTGATATATTTATTTGGGGTTTGTGAGTCACTTTTTTCTGTCTCATTGGGTGTATTTGTTCCCATTTACTAACATGTATTTTTCAGCCCTTAACCAATCGTGGAAATTTAGGGTGCTTTCACACGGAGTGTTTTTTTGATGCGTTATTTGATGCGTTTTTTGTTCACTGCTGTGCCTTTCTGTACAAAAAACACATCCAAAAACACGTAAAAAATGCTTAAAAATGCACCAAAAACGTTTTGTGTGAAAGCACCCTAGTTAGGCACAGATCTTATCAGGTGCAGGATTACATGTCTCTACTCAGTTTTTTCTGGATTTTATAATTCTTGATTAATAATATAATAATGTCATTTGTACTATTCATAACTAACCTGTATAGAAGTAAGTCTATGACATTCAATAAAGTTTATACGATTATTTTTAGAACGCAAAGTTCACCTTGAACAATTCATGACTTTCCTAGAATCTAAATTTACACAGTTTTCCAATGGATTTGCAGCAAGAGGCTGATTTGTATATTTTCTTCTTGCATTCAAAGTGCACAAAGCTCCTTCTGTTAATTAGAGATCACGCAGTTGCTGTTGTCGTTGGCTAAAAAGTGGATGAATGCATGTAAAAATGAATTATGTCTGGTATATTGCTGTGTGCCTTAGTGTTATTATATGAAAAGGGACTCCTCCTGTAATGCTTCAGTAATTAGCTGTGTGTGGGAAGAGAAGGAAGAAAAAACATAACATGGGCTTTTTATAGACAGTAATGGCCTGAAATTTTATTGCCTCTGGATATGTTATGCTAATATGATAACAACACTGCTCTCTGCCAAACAGCATGGGAATTACCTTAGCATCAGCCACTACATGGGCACTACACATCCCAGAATGCTTGCAATGCAAAAAAATATTTTATTTTTTTTATTTGTATAAATAGTAAATATTTCTAAAGAACAAAAAAGAAAAAAGTGTAGCCAGTTCATATTTAAACAATAATTTTTTATGGCAGCTCTATTAGTGTTTTATGGATAAGGGTGGAAAGAATGGTTAAAACCCATTCAAAAACCCATCCTACGCACTGCTCCTAATGCATCTTAAAAGCAAAGTAGTCCACAGACTGATGTTACACTAGTGTGGATGCAGCTGACTGTAATTAGATTATACAAATCCATATATGTATTGGTCCCCAAGTATTTTACTGAATACAACACAAATTATTTTTCTTATTCCTGTGACCAGCTGGAGCTATGACATCCATAGTATCTAATGCACACTAATGTATGCAGCCTAATGACTCAATCTCCTTTCAGTTTTATTAAATGTAATGAGACGTTCCTAAATACTCTTTATACACTAAAATTATGCTAAAATTGCTTTATATATAATGTATTTAAATAAAGCTGAAAAAGTAAGTCAACCCTTTGGAATTACCTGGATTGTAAACTGTTGAATAACCTGTAGATCCCCTTTTGCAACCACTTTCACCAAATATTTTCTGTGGCAGCAGGTAAGATATGCACAACACTGAGGAGGAATTCATCCCTGCAAATGTGTTCCAGTTCATCAATATTTTTAGGATGCCTTACATGAACAGACATCTTCAGGTCAGGACCCAGCAAGTCCTTTCTTAACCATTCTATAACACTCACCAGAGACAGTCTAGAAAAACAATGTTTGGTCTGTACTTCCAAAAAGTTTGTTTGAAAAAAATGAGCATTGGTGCACTCTGGTATGACTGTAAAATACAAACACAATCCAATATCAGCAGGATACTACTAGCACTAAAAAACTATCAAAAAGAACATGGGAATTTTTGGAAAAGCATTTCTGCTACTTTGAATACATTAAAAATTTGAGGTTCTTAGTGTACATTTTTGATCAAAACTGTATAAGCCCACCTGCCATCAGCAAGCCGACCTCAATACAGGTGGGAACCTACACTATATGTCACCTCTCTTGGTGCATATTCAGACCTCTACATTTCAGGGAGAGCAGATTCCAGCTACAAGCTGCTCAGCATTGACTTATAAATCCTGTGCAGGTGCACTCCGCCCACCTGCACAGGTTTTTTCAATCAATGCAGGGAAGCTTGTAGCTGGCATCTGCTCTCCCTGATTTTAGCCGGTAGTCTAGACAGCATGGGTTTTTCATTGCTGTCTATGCAACACAGTTTAACATCAGATTTTCTCGGATTCAAAATACTGAATCTGCCAAAAATTTGACGGTAAAGCTATACCGTGTAGACAGCAAGGACCAACAGATATGCAATACCTAGGGAGAAGCCTGCAGCAGGAGACAGCTAACAAACTGAAAACCAGCTACACCGCATGGTGCAGCAAAGACATAAATGAGTGCTCCTGTGGCTGAGAGGGCAAGCTGGGATGTTACTCATAACAGAACCCACTCCCTTATCAATTGTTTCTCAATTTATACCACTAAAGTAAGAAAATCTAATTTATGATTATTATTATTAAACTATGTAAATGATATCAAATAAATTTTAAATTATATAAATTTATTAAACCAATACAGCATCTCAATCAGGTATCTACTGAGTTATCGAAGTATTATCAGTGATTACAAACACATCGCAGCTGGCTAGAAATAAAAGACGTTCGAATAGCACTTCAGTGAAAATAAAACAAAAAAAAAAAAACCCTTATGTTTTTAAGGTGATCTTACATCGCCCACCACAAGTCTCAGCGAATACAGTCTGACCCATTGGCCTACATTTTGATGAACAAAAATGAACGTACAATATAAAAGTATAAAAAAGTATTTTGTAAAATCTTAATAATAAAAAATAAACAATATAAAAATCAGAGCAAAATTGTACAGGGTGGGCCATTTATATGGATACACCTAAATAAAATGGGAATGGTTGGTGATATCAATTTCCTGTTATCTGCACATTAATATAAGTGGGAGAGGTGAAAACTTTTCAAGATGGTGTTGACCATGGCGCCATATTGAAGTCGGCAATTTTGATCCAACTTTATTTTTCCAATGGGAAGAGGTGTCTGTAACACAAACTCAAACGTATTGTTTGGTTGTTAACATAACTTTATTCTATTCATGAATTATTTACAAGTTTGTCTCTTTTGTTTACAAACTTTGACATAGTTTCATAGGTAACACGTGAGGACGGTATAAAATTGTGTTTTATTCTGCTGACCAGTACTTGGTCATTGCAGCAGATTTCCAATGCAAGACACCCTACAAGCAACACCCATCTCCCATGCTACAGTTATTCAAACTGCTGCCAATTTTCGTGAAACAGTTCAGTGTTGGATTTGCCAAAATGAGACGCAAGAAAACTGTCCACAATGAAGAAACATCAGTGGCTGTCCTAGCACTCCACTTGCCGCATGTCACTGGAAGTGGCATCATTCGAACATAGCCTCCGGCGAATATTAGCTAACATCACAATGGCACCCTTACAAAACCAGCTGCTGCATCCTCTCACATGGGATGAACTCAGATCCAGCACACTGAATTTGTCAGAGTGGGCAATAACAAAAATGGAAAGGACCCTCAGTTAACGCATAACATTATGTTCAGTGATTGAAAGGCACAACTTTTTTTGTGCATGGTGAAGTTTAACAACAAAAAACCAACCGCTAACGGTCTGACACTAACCCACATGATAATCCCTCTCACAACAGTTGGACATCAAAAAATTATGGTATGGTTTGGTATATGGGGTACAAAGATCAGTGGCCCTTCCTTCATCAATTGAAACCTCATGCCACTGGAATATCTGTAAATTGCTACATGATGATGTGTTGCCCTCGTTGAAGCACAGAAGATGGCACGTTCCCTGAGTTTTTCCCAGCAAGAGCTGCACCCCCATCACATTATGGTTAGTGTTGCACGTATTGCGTTGGCTATCGAGATCGATCGATGTCGATAGTCGGCCGCTATCGATAAGGTTTTTCGAAGTGAGCCATCGATTAAGAGCAAAATATTAAATTATATAAATGATAAAACCAAGAAAAAAAAAATTAAAAAAAACGAATAAATAATATTAACAAAAAAAATAAAATAAAAAAAAAAAAATTAAAAAAAAAATAAATAAATAAAAATTAAAAAAAGATAGAAAAATATTAAACAAAAATAATAAAAAAAATTAAAAAAAAAATGATTTTTAAAAAAAATAAAATTTAAATTAAAAAAAAAAATATTTAAAAAGAATTTAAAAAGATTCACCATTAAAGTCTATGGGAGAGCAACAACACCTTCAATATTTACACCCAAACAAGTCTGGAGAAGCTGAAATTAACATCCAAACATTCAAATGGATACGTGCTACATCTAAGGCAACACACTAGGTTCTAAAAGTCACAGAAAATAAGTTCACAGACCATTCATCTATCCCTGTATTGTACCAACAGGCCTGAACCCCTTAAACCTGCATCACCCACAAATTAAAAAGCTCCATAAGGCAGTATGATTTGAACCATCATGCTTACTTGAACTGGAACATTGCATATCCCTGTCCTGAACGCACATGACCCAAACCTGCATGAACCCCCAGATTTAAAAAGTGCCGCAAAAAAGGAGTCTTTCAACCACCATTTAGTTGAACTGGACACTAATCTATATCGTCCTGTACCGCAGAATGACCATTAAACCTGTCTGACCCACAGTTTTAAAAAAGAGTGGCCGGAAAAAGGATCTTTCAACATCATTTTAGTTTCACTGGACATTGACTATACCTGTCCTGGCCACAGCTTACCCCAAACCGCATGACCCCCACATTAAAAAGTGCCGGAGAAAGAGACTTCAAAACCACATTTTAGTTTCACTGGACATTGACTATACTCTGTCCTGGTCCAAGCAATGAGCCATAAACCTGCATGAACGCCCACATTTAAAAAAGTGCTCTCGGAAATAGGAGTCTCAAACACCATTTTAGTTTTCACTGGACATATGACTATACCTGTCCTGGGCCACAGCATGGAGCCCTCAAACCTGGATGACCCCCACATTTTAAAAAGTGCCGGAAGAAAGGAACTTTCACCACCATTTTAGTTTCACTGGACAATGACTATACTGTCCTGGCCACAGCATCAAGCCCCAAACCTGCTCACCCCACCACATTTAAAAAGTGCCGGAAAAAGGAGTCTTTCCCACCATTTAGTTTCACTTGACATTGACTATACGATGTCCTGGGCCACACAATGAGCCCCAAACCCTGCATGACCCCTCACATTAAAAAGTGGCCGATAAAAGAGGTCTTTCAAACGCACCATTTTAGTTGAACTGGACATTGACAATACTGTCCTGGCAGGGCCACAGCATGAGCCCCATAACCTGCATGACCCCTACCTCCCCACATTTAAAAATGCCCGGAGAAAGAGTCATTTCAACCACCATTTTAGTTTCACTGTACATTGACTATACTGTCATATAGGCAACCAGCATGAGCCCCAAACCTGCAGACCGCCACATTTAAAAAGTGCCGAAAAACGAGGTCTTCAACCACCATTTTAGTTGAACTGGACATTGACTATACATGTCCTGGGCCACAAAAGCTGGAGCCCCAAACCTGCAAGACCCCCACATTTAAAAAAGTGACGGAAAAAGGAGTCTTTCAACCACCATTTTAGTTGAACTGGACATTGACTAAACCTGTCCTGGCCACAGCATGAGCCCCAAACCTGGCAGACCCCCCACATTTAAAAAGAGCCGTAAAAGGAGTCTTTCAACCACCATTTTAGTTTCACTGACATTCTGACTATACCTGTCGCTGGGCCACAGCATGAGCCCCAAACCTGCAATGACCCCCACATTAAAAAGTGCCGGAAAAAGGAGTCTTTCCAAACCACCATTTTAGTTTCACTGACATTGACTATACCTGTCCTGGGCCAGAGCATGGAGCCCCAAACCTGCATGACCCCCACATTTAAAAAGTGCCGTAAAAAGGAGTCTTTCAACACCAGATTAGTTGAACAGACATTGACTATACCTGTCCTGGGCCACAGCATACCCAGGGCCGGAGTTACAGTGGGTAGCGGTGAAAGCCCGCTGGCGTCCCGTCATCCTATTACACGCAGGGTAAAAATGCCCTGATGACGCTGCAAAACGAAAACTGTCGTGCTGAAGCAGAGTGCGAAGCAGAAGTGTGAGAACGTCCAGCCTTCCTCTGTACACAGTCAATAACCTGGGAGCGCTTGCCCCCCTCCTATGAGTGTGGACCAATGTGAGCTTCACTTGGAAATACTGGTGGTTACGGCTCCTTTACACCAGGTGCCCTTTATCATGCTGGCATTCTTTTTCTCATTTTATACTCAACGTGCTGGAGAAATGGTCTCTGTACTTTGTTCTCTGTCCGCGGTGCTCCATACTCCATGTCCTCTGAATAACCTACATCTGTGTCAAGTTTCCCTGTACCTCCATGTACAATTCAGAGAATTTTTAACAGCTATTTTGTACATGCAAGTTTTTTTAAGTACTTTAAATTCTAGAAAACACATTTTTTAAAATAGGAATTGGAATCCCACCATGTCTTTGTTCCTTCTTTTTTTCATTGTATAAATGGGTTTGTCTCAATAGCAGGGATTGATACTATGTTAAAAGATCTTGTCGAAAAACATGTAATTTTGCAATATGTGCCATTAACAGTGTCCTACCCTATTCTTGTTTTCTGACAGCACCATCAAACTTGAGCCCTTCTGACAATTGTGAATAAAACAAATTCTGTTAGAAACAACATTTTTTTTAGAATAGGACCTCTGTAGTATAGCTGCATGTCACAGCAAAAAGCCCCCAAAAATTCACGCATGACCTTGAGGGCCACTTTGGTCAATTGTGAGAATGAACAAATGTCCTGTTAGAACATACATTTTTGTAGATAAGGACCTGTAGTATCCAAGCTGCATGTCACATCAAAAAAATGCCCTCCAAAAATTCAAACATTCCCTTGAGCCCCACTTTGGACGAATTGTGAAGAACAAATGTCTGGTCGAAACAACATTTTTTAAAATAGTATCTGTAGTATTGCTGCATTTGCAAAGCAGCATGACCCAAAAAATTATAAAAATGACTTCCTCAGCCACTGTTAAAAATTGTGATGGAGAAATGCCACTTGAAGCCCACATTTCTATTCAAAGACCATAAATATAGCTGTATCTCACAGCAACATGACCCCAAAAAATATAAATATGACTTCTCAGCCACTATAAAAATGGAGGGAGAGAATGCACTTAGAAGTCACATATTCTTTCCAAAGGACCATGATTATTTGCTGTATCTCACAGCAACATGATCTCAAAAAACCATTGACAAGTTGCGAAAACTTCTTAAGATAAAGTGAGTAAAATGGATAAGGTGTTGTCATGAAACCGTGCTGTCTTTTACAGTCTCCTCACAGCAAAACCAGCAAAATGAACTGTTGGGAAAAGAGAATAAAAATTGCAGTAAGAAATGATCATTTTAAAAAAAAGTTTTCAAGAGGACCATTTCTGTTTGAAAAGGAATGTGAAGTAGACCGGCAACTAATCGTGACCTCGGCAATTGGGGCCACAACATCATCAGAGATCCATGCCTGATTCATCTTGATGAAAGTCAAACGATCCACATTATCTGTGGAAAGCCGGATGCGTTTGTCTGTAATGACTCCTCCAGCTGTGCTGAAGGTCCGCTCAGATATGACGCTGGCTGCTGGCAGGACAACACCTCTATGGCGTGACGAGCCAGCTCGGGCCATTCGTCCATTTGGATACCCAGAAGTCTATTGGGTCCGGAACACATGCAAAAACATCGGTGTTGAGACGCAGATAGTCGTGCACCATGATCTTAAGCTGATCTCTGTGTGTTGGATGTGTGCCCTGCATTGCATGCGTTGGTGAGGTGGTAAACAAAGATTGCCAGAGGTCACCCATTAGGCTTCTGCCACCTTGCCTGCTGCTGCCGCTACGCCTACTTGGCACTCTACTGCTGTCACGTCGCTGATGTTGTTCCACCGTGACATTTGGGGAACGTGAAGCAGACGCAACAGATGTCTCCAGTTGATCAATCAGCAAGGTCTCCATTTCCTGCATTTTACTCTCTATTTGGGTGGTGGAAGGAAAGTGCTGATTTTTGTTTTGTACCGGGGATCCAGGAGGGTGGCCACCCAGTAACTGTTGTTCATTTTGATGGCCTTAATGCGAGGATCATGTTGGAGGAAATGGAGCATCCAAGCACTCATGTGAGAGATGGAGCCTTGATTTCCCAAGCCTCTGGGTCGAGGGCACTAGCAAACTGATCTTCCTCATCTTCCTCCTCCGCCTCGAAGTCGCGCCAACCTCTTTCCAAGGCAGGGACGTCGGTAACATCGGTGTCTAGGAATACCTCCTCCTCCCCTCCTCCGCTGCCTCCGGCACAGCTTCAACACAGCCCTGACTTGCCTGAGATGATGCACCCTGAGAGCTGATGCGCCACCTTGCACTAGCTCTGGACCCCGAACCACTGCCTAATGAAGACCGATGAAATTGTGAAACTGTCGGCCTTGTGGATTTGACGGAGAGAAAGGCTCCGTGTCCGCATCTGTGTCCGTCTCCTCCTCCGTCGCTGGCGGGACCTGTTGTTTCAGAGTGTCCAACGATCGTTCCAGAACTAAGATCACCACAATGCTCATGCTGACAAGGGCATTGTCCGCACTGACCATTTTGGTGGCTTCTTCAAAACTGGCAAGGATGGTGCAGAGCTCTTTCACCTGCCTCCACTCTCGGTGGTTCAACACCCCGAGGTCCGTACCGCTGCTTGTCAGGCCATGTGTCACTTCGTACTGCGTAATGGCATTGCGCTGCTGCCACAATCGCTGGAGCATGTGGAGGGTGGAATTCCAGCGTGTTGCCACGTCAACAATGAGACGGTTGATGGGGAGGCCGAGCTGACGCTGCAACGCAGCCAGGCGGGACGAAGCAGGGTGCGAACGGCGGAAGAGCAAACTCAGACCTCGAGCCTTCTTCAGCAGGCAGTCCAGACCCGGAGCTCTTTAGAAATTTCTGGACGACAAGGTTCATGACATGTGCCAGGCAAGGGATGTGCTCCAGCCTACCGATCTTAAGGGCGGCCAGCAGATTTCGCCCGTTATCGCACACCACCTTGCCTGGCACAAGGTTCTTGTCACCCAGCCAGCGCTCGGTCTCGTTGCTTAGAGCCGTCCACAGCTCCTGACCTGTGTGTGGACGGTCTCCAAGGCAGATTAATTTCAACACGGCCTGGTGTCTCTGGGCACGTGATGCCACCAGAGGACCTTGGGGGAAAGAGCCCTGCACCATCCCTGCGGTTTTGAAGAGCGTGCGCCGAGCCTGAGAGCCACCGTCACCCCCAGAGACATCCACCCAGCTCACCCAGTAGGCTTTCACAGGAGATATGCGGCCTTGGCCGTGCTTACTAGTCCATTTTCGGTGGTGAGTATGACTTTCCGGACACAGATGCAGACAACGCCTTGAAAATTTAGATGACGCAAGGCTGGCAAGGGCAGGGACGGCTTTTCTGGCAAAGAAATGCCTGCTCGTACAACCTGAGTATTGGGGCATGCGAGGCCATGACGTGGCGAACCCTCTGAGTCCACCAGACGAAATGCAACATTTCAAGGCTCAAAAGCCTGCAATTGCCGACATTCAGGCTTTTTGGCTTTGGGAGGTTTGGTTAAGTGTTTCTATCCTTCTCGTTCCCAACCTGGAAAACAGAAGGCTGGCTGCAATGACTGGCCGCTGTACCTCGGCGTGCCAGGTACGTTCAAACCTGCGAAGTGAGGAAAGGGGTTAGAGGATGGGTCTCGGGTGGTGCTGTTGGTAAACCAGGGCGACCGTGAGGCTGAAGCTGAGGCTGATCCCTGATCATGACTCTGAGAGACATGGGCAGTCTGAGGAACGCTTGGTGGAGTGCGGAGGAGGAGGAGCGGAGACAGAGGTGAGACAGTGTTGGATAGGCACGGACTCGGTCTGGGGCTTTTTTGGCCAAGTGTTCCCTCCATTTCAAACTCATGCTTTCGCTGCATGTGACTAGACATGTTGGGTGGTGGTTAACCACTAAGTGTTCTTTCTTGCCTCTACATATGCTTTTACTGCAAAGGCGCATATGAACATCGCTGAGTATGAATCAGAGGCTGTGCTCCAACTAAGAAGGCCCAAGGCATGAGGGTCCTGGACCTTTTTGACGGCGATAAGACGAGGAACGGGGTTTTTGCGCTGACCGTCGGCTGCGAATCATATCAGCGGACTCTGCGACCAGCCCTCTCCCTTTTTGTGGCGGGACCCGTATTGACACAAACCACTCATCGTCTTCCTCCTCGTCCACATGATGAAGCGCTCGCAAGCAAATTCTCGAAAAGACTAGGATGGATCCCGCAATGTCCCGTCATCATCATCATCATCAACACAGGTGTGACTTGTCGTCCTGACTTTCTGGCATCAGAAGCTGCAGGCTACAAGCAAGGGGCACTGCAAGGCGTTGCCGACCGCCGTGATTTTTGCCGATTGACCGGCTTTCCTTCAACTCCTCTGATGGCATCAGTAACTGGGGCGTCAGAGCAGATAAATCATCCTCTTGATCTTTTAACATGCCTCTGACCCAACCGCAATGTTGTCATCAAAGAGTCTGTCAGACAATGATTATCCACAGTGGTGTAAACGAGTTTGACATTTGGGAGCGCTTCATGTTTGGACGGATGCTGATAGATGCTGATACGACATTTGTGGACGTACTGGGAGGACGAGGGTAAGACTGCAAATGCGGTTGCATTAAACCACAGTGAAGGACAGATTGGGCGACGATGTTCGTATACTTAGATTCACAGGGCCCTGACCCAAGCGATGACAGGCCTGAGGGTCCTGCAACTGAACGATCCGCTGCATGCGTGTTGTCGCCAGCTCTGAAGGAGCATCCCTACTCTCTTCACCTCTACCTCATGGTCTACCCCCCTTCTTTTGCTCGCATACCACCTGGCATTATTCGCTCCTATGTCAGATATATAAAAAATTTGAGAAGTATTGGAATAGTTTTGGAAAGTCTCTTATAAAATATCGGCAAATACACAGCTATTCTCAATCCCTCTAATCAAAACAAATTGCTGGATGTCAAATTTAACTGCAAGGAGTCTATCAACAAATCTGGACTGGGCAAAAGTCCAAAAAACACGTATCTGTTAGTGTATTGGTATAATAAAAAAATGGTATTTTTTGCACCTTTCAATCACCTGTGGTGAAATAGAAGTGCTGTTTTAAAAATTTACGTAGATGCAGGTCAATTAACATGCTGGGCTTGCAAAATCAAAAAACACGTACTGTCTGTTTTGATATAATAAACGCTAATTTTTAGCACTTTCAATTCACCTTGTGGTTTAATATAGAAAGTTGCTGTTTAGATTTACGTAGCATGCTCGTCAATGAACAGTACTTGGGTGGCGTCAAAAGTAAAAAACACGTAACTGTTATGTTTTGATAATAATAATTGTATTATTTTGCACCATTCTCAATTCACCTGTGTGTAATATAGAATTGCAGTTTTAAGATGTGTTACGTAGATGCTGCGTCAATGAACAGTACTGGGTGCGCAAAAGTTCAAAAAAACACGTAGACTGTTATGTTTTGATATAATAAACGGTATTTTTGCACCTTTCAATTCACCTGTGTGAATAGAATTGCTTTTTAAAGATTATGTAGATGGCTGCGTCAATGAACATTACTAGGGTGCGCAAAGTCAAAAACACGTAACTGATATGTTTTGATATAATAAACTGTATTTTTTGGCAACCTTTCATTCAACCTTGGTGAGATATAGAATTGTCTGTTTAAGATATTACGTAGATGCTGCGTCATGAACAGTACTGGGTGTCGCAAAAAGTCAAAAAACACGTAACTGTTATGTTTTGATATAATAAAATGGGTATTTTTTTTTGCTATCCTCTTCAATTCACCTGTGGTGACTATAGAATTGCTGTTTTAAGATTTACCGTAGATGTTGCGTCAATGAATAACTGGTGCGCAAAATGTCAATAAACACCTAACCTATTTATGTTTTGATATAATAAACGGTATTTTTTGCACCTTCAATTCACCTGTGGTGAATATAGAATTGCTGTTTTAAGATTTACGTCGATGCTGCGTCAATGAACTACTGGGTGCTCAAAGTCAAAAACACGTAACTGTTAAAGTTTTGATATAATAAATGGTATTTTTTGCACCTTTTTCAATTCACCTTTGGTGAATGATAGAATTGCTGGTTTTAAAATTTACGTAGATGCTGCGTCAATTAACAGTACTGAGGTGCGCAAAGTCAAGAAAAAAAAACAACACCATAACTGTTATGTTTTCGTACGATACACGTATTTTTGGCAACTAAACAACCGTGCTTGCTACAAGATTGCTGGATTGTAATTTAAGTGCAAGAGGTGAAATATCAACAGTCACAAAAATAAAAAGAACACCTATCTGAAATTGTATACTGATAAAAGTGGAGTTTTGCAGCTAACAAAAGAGACCTGCAGTTACTTTACTAGAAATGATTTTATCCATAATAAGTTCAGGCTGCCCATATCCAGGAAATTTATTTCAATAGCAAACTGTTAATAATTAAAGATATTCCACTACACATGTCTACACTAAGTCTGGTGAACTTTATCCAAATGTTCTTTATAGATAGAGCTTGACTGTGTTCGCACGCGGTCCCCCCTCTCCTCTCCCCCCCCCGCTCCCACCGCCGTGAATTTACAGCGGTAGATGCTGCTTTAAAATTCTCGGTAGTCTAATAACATAAATTCTCAAATCTCTAATCTAACTAAATTGGACGGATCACAGCTAATAGTAGAGGTTTCTCTGTTCAGTAATAGACTTATGTCGCGGAGCTTTTTTGGCCACAGACAAAGCGCAGGTCCTTTCTATGAGACGCTGAGAGACACTGAGGCTGAAAACAGAAACCTGTTCGTATGTAAAACGAGTCATGTGATTTTTCCAGCTCAATCGCAACTCATACACCATCCCAGTCATGACGTCGACACACACATGTCACCCTGCTCTAATGCTGTAATCGTGATTTGCTGGCCGCGCACAAAATTACAGAGCCCGATAAAATGCCCGATTTTTAACTAGATGATGCTCCAGACTTTAACCTTAATTATCGCATGATCTGGAAAATTCGATCACCATAAAAACCTTGCCGATTTCAACTTTGTCGATAAAAATCGCTCAAAACTAATTATGGGTGTCAGGTCTGAGCATTCCTACATGAACAGTTTCCTGGAAAGTGTATTGGTCGTCGTGGGCCAGTTGAATGGCCACCAAGGTCTCCCAATTTGACCTGCTTAAACTTTTATCTTTGGAGTCATCTGAAGGCAATTGTCTATGCTGTGAAGATACGAGATGTGCAGCATCTGAAACAACGGATACTGGAATGCCGTGCGAGCATTTCTTCTGCGTGTTGCTATCATTGTATCAAGAATGGGAGAAGAGGTTTGCAATGACAATCCTAACACAATGGGCACACTTTGAACACATTTTAGTGGTCATAAACTTGTAAATAACTCATGAAAGAATAAAGTTATGTTAAATCCAAGCATGCCATTGTTTTTCTTGTGAAATTCTCAATATGTTTGATGTTTTACATGACCCTCTTCCCATTGGAAAAAATAAAGTTGTTACTTTTAATTTCTATAGAGACTAGTGCAATTCATTGAGTTGATTTTCTAGTAAATAATTTGCTATGCTATGATATGATTAAGGGCATGTTTGCCTCGAATGCATAAGTGATCCTGTGTGTTTGTCTCACCTTGTCTCTTCAGAGGAAATAAATACTTTTTTAATCTAAGACGCTGGATATTACGTTTTGCCTTTTTTTGATTTTCCAGTTGGTGCTCCCAACCATCCGTGTGTCTTTTTTAGTGGGTGAGCTAAACTTATTTTGTTTGTCTGAATATAATAGTAAGATTTTGTTCTGATTTTTAGATTTTCAGAAGTAAAATGTTACAAAATACTTAATTTTAGACTGTTTAGACTGATGTTCTGTTCATCAAAATGTAGGTCACTGGGTCAGTAGGTCAGGATTTTACATGCTTGATAAACTTATTATGAACATTTTTTTCATGCATTTTTCTTTATATTTAATTTTTACTTCATTAAATGAAACAAAGTTTAATCAGATGGTGATCAGTGTTGAAATCTAAATTTGCTGCTCTCATATGGCATACGGCTACATACGACAACAAGCAAGATCACTATCATAGTTTCTATTCACTGACATACTATTCTAATGGCTTTCATTTTATTTCTAGTCTGCTGTGATGTGTTTGTAATCACTGATAATACTACAGTAACTCCATAAACACCCAATTGAGAATGAAATTTATAGTAGATGCTGTATTGATTTTCTAATTTTATATTATTAAAATTATTAATAATTTTATAATATATAATTTATTTGGATTTTATATTATTTATTTTTTTCATAAAAAGGAGATTATAGAATTTTATCCTATTTTTAAATTATTTAATTACATATAGTTTGATAATTAACATTAGTTAGCATGGCCCAAGCTGTCAGGAACTCTATAAAGTCTTTTCTTGCGCACCAACCATTGCATTTAAAATGCAGCACATTTAGGCTTCATGCCAATATTACCCTGCAATCCACAAACGATACGCAAATTGTATGAACCGCAGTATCACAGGTTCAAGCATACTGTTGCATTCTACACTGCTTTAAAGCTATTTAGAACTGGCATGTCGGCACCAAGTTTCATACATGTCGCCCTTGATGTCTAAAATTTTATTGATTTCATAAATGTCTTCAGAACTTGCTTTAGTAGATGGTGGTATAGGCTTAATAGCAAAGTTGTTAAGGATCAGAGGAAACAGTTAAACAAAAAAATGCATTGAGAATGTGCAAGGAAGACAGCAGATGAACTTTATAGCAAGCTGAATTAAGTTGTCAAAGCACATGGGAAGGTTCAAGCAACTGTAGAGCCAGTTTGAGTCACGGATCCTTCAAACATATAATTTGAGGATAACCAAACCTTTCCACCTGACTGAAGAAAAGGAGGAGGTCTGCACTAGTGTTGATCAAACCGTTCAGAGAAAAGTTACGTTTGAGTCGAACGTCTTGATTTTTTAGAATGCGCACCGAACCAAGCTTTTTACGTTCGCGTTCGATATGTGCATTCAACACGCCAGTTTTAGTTTCATTTTTAGCTGCTTCCTGGACTATTGGTTGCCATCCAATCAGTTCAGAACACAGAGAAGTGTCAAAAACTTCATCGCTGAGGTGTAGAGCTCTCACTGGCTGCTAAAATCACATGACCATGTTATATATTTCACTGTATTGTCTTGTGAATGCCATTTCCAGCTCACTCTCTGTACTGTACAGACTGCTCTCTGTCTGCTTGCTTGCATGCATGCAGGCAGGCACAAGATTTGTTTCTTAGTGATTTTACACAGGAAAAACTGCTATTTAGATTAGTTAGGGGGGTGTGCAGCAAGCTTATAGAATCATAGACAGCAATAGTTAGGGAGTTTTGTTTTGTTGGGCTGATTTTTTTCCCACACCCAAAACTATTGGTTTGACATTTGCAGGCTTACAAAAGCCCAAACTCTCAATAAACAATGATAAATTTCATGCCATGCCCAAAAAGTTTTTTTTTGCTTTTTTGGGGGGTTTAGTGATTGCATAACACACCATTACCAAATCTCCTATAGAAAGAAATCTATTTCAAATACTGGTTGGCTGCTGCAAATTATTCTGATTGAAGAAAATTATTTTTTGCCATTTTGGGAATTCATAATTGTATAACACACTATCTCCAATTCTTCTACACAAATATATATATTCTAAATAGTGGTTGGTTGCTGAAAATTTAGTTGAGTGCAGAAAAGTTATTTTTGCGCTTTGGGGTGTTCAGAATTGTTAAACACTGTCTTAAAATCCCCTTAAAAAAGAAATATATTTTAAAATGGTTGGTTGGTGAAAATTACACTGATGGAAAAAAAAGTTAATTTTTTCCATTTTTTGGGGGTTTAAAATACCTTTTTCAAATATGCCATGTATTATTGTCAAAAACAGTTTTATACCCCGGGAAATAGAGTTCTCTCTGTGCTAAATCTTACTCAACGCAAAAAGTTAAATTTTTTGCCAGATTGTAACCCCACAAAAAGTGAAATATCCAGTGCGTTATTGTGATCCACATATATATAAATAAAATTTTTTCCCCCTTTTTTTATTACATATATTTTGTGAACCTTGGGCCCTGATAAAAAAAGGAAAGGGGGCCCCTGCCAGTTACCTTGGCCTTTCCCCGTACCGGTTTCTTCTTATGTGTCAATGGGGCTTTTGGGCTCCCTCAGCATGTAGGGCCCTGTAGCAGCTGCTATGCCCCCTTATATAGTATCCCCTTTTGCTTGCAAGTTTCCCCTCATATTTCCAGTAGCGTTGAAAGGAAATAAATATTTTAAAGGGCCCTCGATTTTTTCTGCACCTTAGAGCCAAAATTATTTCCTAAGTTGTTCCACATATCCATTTATGTTTTGGGATGGTAATTACAGTTTTTCCTCCCCCGAATAGGTTAAAAAATTAACCTGAACATCCCCTTTGACTTTAATGGGGGTTTAAGTTAACCAAATTCGAACCGAACGCCTCTAAATTCGAAGTTCGACTCAAATCAAAATTTTAAAAGGTTTTTCCCCTAACTAGTCTCATTTTTTCTGTTTGTCTTGACAAGAGGTAGCCCATAACAGGAACTTAGAAGTGTTTTGCCAGATGCAGAGAAAATTTCAGAGAATTTACCATTGAAACTTCCAAAGACGTAGAGAGTAGAAGAGGATGCTGAGGATGTTGGCCATAAACAATAAGAAAAGGAGATGAACCTAAGGACTCGTCTTTGTGGGTATTATAGGAGAACTCAGCTCATGGTAACAAAGTTACCCAGTCAACTTGACATTTGGGCAGAATGAGAAGTAAATGTCAAACTTTTTGCTCTACCTTACCATCTGATTAAGGGTGGTGGCAAAGGAGACTAACTTTACCTGCATTTGGAAACAGAGAGCACAGCAAAACTTGGAGGTCAGCTGGATTCCATGATGACACAATATGCTGATGCAGACCTTAAAGAAAAGTGAGGCAAGCTGAGATGCTGAGGCTAGATGGGTCAGTGGTATGGGGTGGACAACGAAGGAAGCAGTGGGTATTGAGACCCATAGGGTGAAACTAATTGAGTATGGGTCCCTCAGCAATAATTGAAAGGCAGATGCGTTCAAAAAGGCGTTTTTAAGCTTCACATACAAACGATTTTCATGAAGATGGGAGAGGACTTGTCAAGCATGTCTTTGGTAGGTTTCCAGATTAGTAAAGAACATCAAGATGTCATTTTGGTAGACCACCACACAGACCAGTAGACCTTGTAAGATGTCATTGACAAATTGTTCAAAAACGGTCAGTTGGTGAATGGCAAAGACCAAAGAGCATGAAAAGATACTCAAAATGCCTATCTCTAGTGTTGGGGGCATTTTTCCATTTATCACTGTTACAAAAATGAATCAAATGTTATACTGCAGGTAGATTGAAGATAGTAAAAATGTTGCCTCTCAAAGTCTGTCAAAGAGTTCCATAATCAATGGCAAGTGATAACAGTTCTTCATTGTTATCTAGCTTCTTTAGTTGATACATAGATGTAAAGATCCATCTTTCTTTATCACAAAACAAACAAAAAAAACACACAAAGCTGGAGAAGAATATTTTCAATTAAAACGATTTTCCTGGTTATCTTTCATGTTGGTCAATATTGCTTCAGTATCACGCAGAAACAGATGGTATACTCTACTGTGAGGCGAAAGGACTTCGGCTTACTTTTCACACAAGACATCCACAAAGCCTTTATAGGGTGCATGTAGCTCAGGAAGGGTCAGAGCTAGAGAATTGGAACAAGGTATATACACATTAGGGGAAGTACATCATCTTGAGGGACTTTTAATTCATCACCTGGACATGTGTGCCCAACTAAGAAAGATAAAGGAGAATGGAGCAGGTAGATTTCTATAGCACGTAGAAGGAAATTTCACAATGAAGGGGCCCGACATGTAGAATTAAGGGCGTAGTACAATACTGGACAGAACCAACTATCATTTCCCCTTTTGAGGGAAAAGATAGACAGAGGTATTTTTAGAAGGGTCACAGATAGATGATACTTTGTTACCAACGAAGGGATCAATAATATTGAATGCAGAGCCTAATCCACAATTGCTGGGACTTATAGACTGGCACCAGATGGTAAATTCAAGATGAAAAACCTTCACCTAAGCTCTCCTCCTCCACAAACTCTAGGCACTGGAGTTTCCTGGTTGGACAGGAGTGTCCCTGAACAAATTCTTCTTGCCTTCACAGTATAGGCAAAAATTTCAGTTGCATCTTTGCGTAAGTTCCTTTTCTGTTAGTCGAAGCCCCTCAACTTGCATAGACACATGGAAAAACTAAGGGGTTCTGAAGAGGTCTTTGTCAAAGACTGGAGTCAGACAAGGCTATTTGTCCTTAAAAATTAGAAAAAAATAAACTAAACTTTTAAGCCCACTGGTTTCAATAGAAAAAAAAATATGAAAAAAATCTTGCCTTGTAAACCAACCTGTTACAGCACCGCTTCCGGTCCTGGTGATCCCAGTCGATGATGTCACTACTCATTCTTCTCATGACCCTGTAGCTTTTAACAGGCCGTAGTGGTCTATTACTGCATGTACCGTACATGACCTCTGTGGCCTGTAATTCAATGAAGGGTCACTTGAAGAATGAATGGTGACATCATTGGCTGGTATCAACAGGACTGGTAGCGACACTGGAATGAGTGGGTCATTGGCTGGGATCATTGGGACTGAGCAGGTTTAGGAGGTAAGTGTTGGAGTTTTTTTTAATCATACCCTAATGACTTACCAGCAGTTAAAATTTTTGGAATACTCCTTTCATTTTTAATGCTATTGATTTTAAAGATATTTATCTACATTGAAATGAATGGAATTTTTCAATGTTGGTTCCAAATTACAAAACATTGAACATGTTCCAAAGAGTTCAACCACAGCAAGGAATCTGGTCCTCCCATTTTAGGAATCAGTCTCAGGCTACAAGTTATTCTTTATCACCAGTTGACGATACATCAGGAAATTACTAAAATGGGATAATACTCCCCCATTTTCATAGACTGAACAGCGTAATGGTAAATTCCATCTTTACCAAATTTTGTTCAATTTATGCTAAGATTATGGTAATACCAGGAGGTAACTGCTGCTTAAAGGTACCTATGTAAAAATTTTGTCTGGGTCCTATATGGCATGCATACAGTACACAAAGTTTACTATATACTGTATACTATACTGTGTCTCACAAAAGTGAGTACACCCCTCACAGTTTTGCAAATATTCTATTATATATTTTCATGGGACAACACTGAAGATATGACACTTTGACACAATGTAAAGTAAACAGTGTACAGTTTGTAAAACAGTTTACATTTGGGGTGCCCTCTAAGTAACTCAACACACAGCCATCAATGTCTTAGCTGCTAGCAACAAGT
Organism: Phyllomedusa bahiana; assembly: GCA_025379985.1. Classification (NCBI taxonomy): domain Eukaryota; kingdom Metazoa; phylum Chordata; class Amphibia; order Anura; family Hylidae; genus Phyllomedusa; species Phyllomedusa bahiana. The sequence continues at coordinate 105,506 of JAODAL010007665.1, forward strand.
GAGTACAATCCTAAGTGAAAATGGATAAATTGTGCCCAATTTGCCAATGTCCCTCCAACTTGTTTTGTGACTCCTTATTGTTACAAGGTCTCAGGTGTGAATGGGGAGCAGTTGTGTTAAATTTGGTGTTATCGCTCTCACACTCATACTGGTTACTGGAAGTTTAACATGGCACCTCATGGCAAAGAACTGTCTGAGGATCTGAAAAAAAAAATTGTTGCTCCTCATAAAGATGGCCTAGACTATAAAAAGAATGGCAACACCCTGAAACTGAGCTGCAACACGGTGTCCAAGACCATATAGTAGTTTAACAAGACAGGTTTAGAACAGGCTTTGCCATGATCGATAAAATAAATTGCGTGCATGTGCTCCGCCCGCGTCATATCCAGAAATGGTCTTTTCCAAATAGACATATAAGTGCTGCCAGCATTGCAGCAGAGGTTAAAGGGGTGGAGGGTTAGCCTATCAGTGCACAGAATATACACCATATGAAAAAACTTTGAGATTCTTAGTCCGCATGTTTTTGGCCAAAAAATGCTCAAGCCACCCCCGGATTACAACGGGATCTCAGATGGGTGGTCCTACTCTATATTATCTCTCACCTGGTTCAACTTCAGACCTCTCACTGTGCCAAACGGCCTCCAAAATGCAGAGAAAACAATAAAAAAAAGCACCAACCTTTCAAAGCATAGTGCATTGATATAACAGCCTGTGGAGGTGGGCGGGTACAGGAAACAAAAATGGAGGTATCTACTTCTACTTATATAGTTTAAAAGCAAACATGTGCCAAATACAACGTATAGCTCTGCACAGAAAAACATTTCTGGAAAAAACACTGCGAACCTGGGTGCCACTGGCATGGCTGCGGCACATATACATATGCACACAGTCCAACACCAGTGGCACACCACTGCAAAAAGGGAAAAAAAAAACACATGGAATATACACCACACACTGCATGAAACTGGTCTGCATAGCTGTCGTCCCTGAAGGAAGCATCTTCTGAAGATGATGCACAAGAAAGCCCGCAAATCAGCATGCAACGGGCCATCCGCAGAAGTGACTCTGTGAAACTCCCTGTCTCCATCTCCACTGTATACTGCCACGGTGTGTCTGGGTCATCTGCTTCGTTTTCCTCATCTCCCCCTACCACCTTCAGCTGCTCCTGCTCCTCCTATCCTGTCACCTGGGTAGAAAAATCACTCATTTAGCCAGACATTGATTGTGTTCCAATGTCCTCCTCCTCCAGTACAGTCCACAACGGACTCATGTGGCCATGAGATGTAGTCGCCATGTCTCCAGTCCCCTGACCAGACAGATTTTGCGTTGTTTATCCCATATTCCTGGTGACTGACAAATAACGTGGCCTCCTCAAAGAGCCTGAGCAAACGGCAGGTGTCACACATGAGCTGCTACTAGCTGACATCAAAATTACACAGGGAAGTACTTCTGTCTGCTTGGATCATCAAGAAATCATTAATGGTCTTTCTCTGTTCATAGAGTCGGTCCAACATATGAAGGCTTGGCAGTGTAGGAACAGCCGAAGTGTACGCAAAGTTTCTTAGCCATTTTTAGAACATCTTGCAGATGGGTGGAAGACTTGAGGAACCGTTTGACAACCCGATTGAACACATGTGCCATGCAGGGTGCATGGCTCAGCCCTCCTTGGCGCAGCGCGGACACCATGTTCTTTCCATTGTCTGTCACTATGGTTCCGATTTGCAGTTGTCACGGCAAAAGCCACAAATCGATTTAGTCTTTCATGACGCGGAGCACTTCCTCCCCTTTGTGACTTTGTTCTCCCTGGATAACCAGGTGTAGATCTGCGTGACACCGCCGTGCCCTACGCATGTGGTATACTGGAGGAGCACTAAGACTTGTCGCTGCAGTGGAGGCTGATGTGGTGGAGGATGAGGAGGTGGACATTGACGCAGGATCAGCAGTTTGACAACGTGGAGGAGAAAGTGGCGTCTCCTGTCCAAGTTGCTGGTGTGTCTGGGCAGGTAGGAAATTCACCCAGCGGGCCATAAAGGGCAGGTACTGTTCCTGACCATAGTTACAGTTCCACACATCCACGCTGCTGTGATCTTTGGAAGACACAGACAGGCTCAAAGGCTGGCCCACCTTCTGTTCTACATATTTATGCAGGGCTGGTACTGCCTATTTCAAAAAGAAATGATGGCTTGGGACTCTCCACCTCGGCTCAGCACAAGCCATCAGTTTACTGAACGGCGCAGATTCAACCACTTGAAAAGGGAGGGACTGCAGTACCACCAACTTGGACAGGATCATGGTCAGCTTCTGCGCCGTAGGATGGCTGAACGCATACTGCTGTCTCTTGGTAATCTTCTCGGTGAATGACTGCTGGCGCCATGAGTGGCGAGGAGCAGGAGCATCTGGACCGGTAGATGATGGGAAAAACAGACAGCTCCCTTCGGCAGAGGTGGTGGAGCCTTGACTACATGAAATGGGATGCATGCCGGGTGGTGCTGCTGCTGCGGTAGGATGGACCACCACATTTGAGACACATTTCTCCCAGGCCACTGGATGGTGACACTGCATATGTATTTCAAAGGTATTTCACCTTATAAGTCAAAAAAGTTACTCTTTGGCTCAGAGAAAAATATCCCAAAATAATAACCTGCCTGTAATGGAGATGTGTGTATATTACAAATACACAAGCTGTATTTCAAAGCTGTTTCACCTTCTCAGTGAAAAAAGTAATTCTTTGGCGCAGAGAACAATATCCCAAAATTAATAACCTGCCTGTAATGGAGATGTGTGTATGTGAGAAATAGTCTTAGGGTTTGTATCTACCTACTATATTGGGGGTTTACATACCTACCATATGGGGACAAAAAAAGATGAACATTTGGTACACAAATGTGAACACTTTTACTGTTTGGGGCACAAAGAGGTTATTATTACCATTGGGGGCACTATTTATGGGGAGTTTGTACGGAGATGGTAAATGGTAGGGAAGTGCTAGAAAAGTGAGGAGTCTGAGATGTCTTTCTTAAATTCCGCAGGGACGAGTCATAGTGGTTTGGACCAAATGGAGAAGAAAAGGAAGAGAAAATAACTTGTCTGTGAAGAGAAAAACTCATCAGTAAAGACATCTTTGGTGAGTCCCTGTGTGTAAATTTACTGTATTCACTTATATGCGTGCAGAGCGCATGCCTGCAACTGGTATCTACCGCTGCATGGTTACTGTATGGTGGTAATATTGGATGCAGTGTAATGGTTTATATTCAATAATGGTACCATGTATTATTCAGTCACTATGTGGTCGGGATATTTGGTGGTATTATTCAGTCACTATGTTGTGGTGACATAGAGTCATGATGTGATGGTTTTATGCAGTCACTATGCGGTGGTGATATGTGGTCATAGTATGGTGGTATTATTAGAGCCCAGCAGGACACTACTGGCATCTCCACAAGCCGCGAACTCTGCGGCAGTGGGCCCCGAGGATTACGGTGCATAGAAGTAAGCAGCACAGGTGGCGTGATGTACTGATCACGCCGCCAATGCTGCTGGATGTCTATGTGTCAGACTCCTGGCCCAAAGGGAGTATCCTCCAGTCCTCCAGTGGGCTAGTCCGACACTCCCCTATTACAAGTGGCTCCCGTTATCTGTATTCAAATTTGTCTTTTGATTTATGTGATTATTAGTAGTATAAGTGGTATTTTTGGATTTTGGATTTTAGAATAATTAGAATAAAGTTTATGGTTTTATTAAGGGTTTGTTTTCTTATGTATGAAAATAAAAGGTATAAATAATTTTTATAAAACAGGTGAGTGATACACTGTACCTTTAAGTGTAAAAGACAGACTGATCTAAACTAACATACGAATAAATGTAAAAATCCATCAAGCCAACATATGTTCTCTATTTTAAGAGATAATGAGGATGATTAATAACAGACAGTTTGTACATTGACGCATCATTAATTTTCCAAAGCACAAAAGTAATGGGATTGCTTACAGTACAAACTGCGAGTGAACAGTTTAAAACAGCTGAAATAGACATGTTGTTCAAAATCACTATCAAAATAACTTCTGTAACCTGGGATCGTTTTCAGCAATTTGCAAAATTCCAAGCCATCTGCTTCTGTAAGTCAAGACCAGGCGAGATGGATGTGCTGCAATACACAGTGATGCACAGTACAAGTTTGTAATAACCTATACACATATACCGGAAAAATTCCCCATGGACATCAGTATGCTCACAGCATGTTGTTGATTTTACACTTTGCAATGCACATGTAAGAAGTGTGTGCAGGTGTGCAGATGTAAGGCTGTTGCTGAACAGTGGTGCTGTGAGGTGTAGTGCACCAGCAAGGAAGTAACCACAAAGACTTTGACTTTGGAGACCTTAACAGGCTATACTCACAAAATATGTAAACACTTGCAGCATGCAATTACAGTTTCTTCTATACATTCACAGCTATGTAGGCACTTACTCCTTCACTCCTAGGTCCCCAGGCCTACAGTCTACACCTGGACATCCAATCTGATAGCAGCTTATTCCACATTCATCTCAATCCTGAATACTGGTCAGGGTTCCCATAGGCATATCTGCCACTTACCGACACTCAAAGACAAAGGTGGCAAGGGTCCCGATATCCCTCACACATCCCTGCGCCTAGGACCTAGTGTGTGAGTTCCCAGTCGGGCTTGGATTGTCTCACTCTCTCTCTCTCTGTCATTTACTCTTCTGTCTCTACCTTCTGCTCCACGCAGGTGTCTCTCTTAACTGGCACTTTTGTCTCATATTTCCCTCTGTTCTCATCAGCTTTTAAATGGTTCCGTGAGCTCTATTATGCCCGATGTATAGGAAGTATGTACTTGATCCACAGCCAAATAAAAAAAAATATTCACTTGGGAATTCTCCTAAAATGCCTAATTTTGGTAGGACTTTGTATAAGCCCCTGATCTTTTTGTGACCCAGTTCCTGGGAGAAACCAAGTGCTAACATGCAAACCCTGCCAACTCAAATAGAATATCACTCGACCCAATCCACAGCCAAAACAGGAAGTGAGAGCCTGAAGTTGGCTGTGAAGAGCAGGCTCTGTGAAACAGCATGGTGAGAGCACCCCTTTAAGTTCATGAATAAAACTAAAGTATTTGAAAAAGGAATTTTTTATAGATAGATAGATAAAGATATCTATCTATCTAGATATGTATATATATTAAACCATCAACACACAAACGTAGCTAAGAGTAGAAAACAGTATCACCTAGCTACATGTCCAGGAACAAGAAAACACTCATTTTTTAATGAGGAACAAGATTTGTAGGGAGATGTGCTATGTGTAGGCTGCTGTTGGTGGTGATAGGACAAAGAATGTGGTGCATTCAGTTCATGAAGAAAATACAGAGATGAGTTTCTTGCAGGCTTTAGTTGTGGTTTTTATACTTCATACATATACAGTTACAACACTCTGTCTTTATCTCTTTAAAAGTTGTGGACAACGAGTCCATTTTTTATTGCATTTTATTTATTTTGATATTGAAAAAATTGTTGTAACCACTTTTTATTACAAATTTTGTACACTCGCACACACATTTTTCACCATTCACATTATGCTGTTGGTATCTGTTGCTGGTCAGGATACCTTGACCACTCTTTCTTGTCCAGGACATAAAGTGTAAATGAACAGAAGTCTGAAAGAGATTATGTTTGCCCAATACAGAATAAGTCGGGGAACCTTTTTCAAACTATCTCAACAGATACCCTCAACAGACACCAATAATGTGACTTTAATGGGTCCTTATGTACATAGCAAACTGCTTAATGCCATTCAGTGTAAATTCTATTCCCAGACAACTAAAAGCAGGTTCTGGTGTGTATGGTCTCTAATTGTTTAGGGGTTCTGGTACAAGGTCTATATATTTATTTTAGGGTGTGCTACTTTTTGATTCAAATTTTGTAGGTTCAGGCAATTCCTATCACAAATTCTTATGTATAAGGAAGCACATTTTATTTCAAGCAAGTAGTGCCCCACTTTTAATTTTTTTAATCTTCAGATTTTTCCTTATGTTCCATTTTAACAATTTGCAGGTATGCCTTAAAGGAGGCAAGAGGACACCAACCAGAGAATGCTTCCAGCCATAACCATCAACAAAGGCAGTGGTCCTGAAATCTGGAGCAGACTCAGAAGGAAAGAGATTATCAATTACTTCAATCAGAGAAGACGTCACAGCGTCAAAAACTTCCTTTAAAGAGGTGTTTCCCACCATGCACTTTGATGGTAAATTGACAGAATATGCTATAAAAGTTTTATAGGTGCAGGTCCCACTTCTGGGACCCGTGCTTATCTCTTGAATTGTCCCTTAAAAGTCTCTGCTCAGAATTAAGAGCTGGCCGCGCTTGTGCACGACTCTCCATTCTGTTCTATGGGAGTTCTGAATACAGGTGAGCACCACCCACCTGTATTCAGAACTCCCATAGAACAGAATGTAGAGTCATGCGCAAGCACAGCTGGCTTTCTATTCTGAGCAGAGACTTTCGGGAGCCTGTTAACAAGATAGGTACCAGTCCCAGAGTATCTATCACACTTAGATGGCGTAGCCTATCGATATACAATCAGAGTGCGTGGTTGAAACACACATTTAATGTGCTTTGAAAATGTCCATCCTGTTATTTTTTCTATGATTAATAATTTAGTAAACATTAAAGAACCTACAATTTCTTCTAAAAAAAAAAAGGTGACAATGAAATTTACAATCTAATTTATTTATTGATGTGAAAGTATCACATATACGTTTCCACACATCCTGTGAATGTGCATAATACTTAATTTATAACAGACAGCACGATATTTCCATTACATTTAATTTAAGCAATCAATTGTTATTTCCTGAAATAAGCTCCCGTGTTGAGTGGGCTAATTATCCCAATGATTAATGACTTTGTATGTATCATCATGTAAATTTATCATAAGAATGCTGTAACATAATAGAAATCAAATCAATAAATGAAATCAATAAAAAAAAATAATTTAAAAAATTCAGTCATTCCTTAATAATGATATATTTTCCTAAAATATCATTTTTGTACCTGTAATGGTTTTAGAGTGCCCATAGTTGACCAGGACAAGTGTAAATTAAAAAATAATTGTCCCTGTCCATCAGGATGGACAAAATGTCTCAACATCAGTGGCAACCCTGGGTGTGAGTTTTGTTTTCCTGGTGCCTAATAGCAGCTTCATAAAACTATAAGGCCAGGAGCAGACAGGAGAAACTGGTTTGGCCTCAAATTCATTAGAGACTGGTTCAACTTAGTGATGACTGATGTAAGACATCTCTGAGTAATAAAGAGTGATAGGCAATTTCATATGAAAGGAATGTGGCACAAGTAGGTGGCATCTATTTTATGATATGTCATCATAAGGGGTATTATGTTGCCATTATGAAAGCTATTATGTAAATACGTTGTTGGACAGCTGTAAACACAGGATTTTCTCAAGGAACAAAAATCAAATCGTTATATAGCTTTGGCCAGAATAGGAGGGAGCACACTTCATAACCCCCATTCACCTACTACACCGGGCTGAAGAGAAGATGTGGCTGTCAATTATCTGGAGAAAGGTAGTTAAGCACATTTTGAGAATTGTTTTAGCTGTCCAGCATTAAGAGGGGGGTTGTTTGCACACTAGCTGGCAGTGAAAGAGAAACAATTTGACATATGATGATGTCATGTCTTTGGAAGCTTCTGATTTTTTATTGCCAACATCTTAGTTAGAGACACACCTGTGGATGTATTTTTTTATGCACACCAGAAATACACTGCTTCTGTTTGTAATATCATGAGAAAGTCTAAAGAAATCAACCAAAATACCAGGAAGAGAATTGTGGGTGCAATTTCCAGATACCTAAAGGTGCCTAGTTCATCTTACAAACAATTATACGCAAGTACAAACAAGATGGGAATGTCCAGCTATCATACTGCTCAGGAAAGAGATGGATTCTGTGTCTTAGAAATGACTGTTATTGGGTCCGACATGTGCATATAAACATAAGAACAAAGCAAAAGACCTTCTGAAGATGCTGGCAGAAACTGGTAAGTTTGTGTCATTATCCACAGTGAAACGAGTACTGCATCAACATGGACTGAAAGGCCACTCTGCCAGGAAGAAGCCATTACTCCAAAAGAAACATGTAAAAGCCAGATTAATATTTGCAAATTCACACAGAAACAAACATCTACATTTTGGAGACATGTCCTGTGGTCTGACAAAACCAAAATTGAAGTGTTTGGCCATAATGACCATCGTTACATTTGAAGGAAAAATGGAGAAGCTTGGAAGCCTAAGAACACCATCCCAACTGTGAAACACGGGGATGGCAGCATCATGTTGTGGGGTTTTTTTTGCTGCAGGAGGGACTTGTGCACGTCACAAAATAGATGGTATCATGAGGAAAGAAGATTATGTGGCAATACTGAAGCAACATCTCAAGACAGCAGCCAGGAAGTTAAAGCTTGGGCGGAAATGGGTCTTTCAAATGGATAATGACCCAAAGCATACTGCCAAACTGGTTTTAAACTGGCTTAAGGATAACCAAGTCAATGTTTGTGGAGTGGCCATCACAAAGTCCTGATCTCAATTCTATTGAAAATGTATGGGCAAAGCCAAAAAGGCAAGTGCGGGCAAGGTGATCTAAAACATGGCTCAGTTACACCAGTTCTGTCAGGAGGAATGGGCCGATATTCCTACCAAATATTGTGAGAAGCTTGTGGAAGGATATCCAAAACCTTTAACTCAAGTCATACAGTTTGCGGTAATGCTACCAAATACTAATGTAATACTAATGTAATGACTGTGCAGAAAGTCATAAAAATGCCTTAAAAATTCTCTCTCATTACTCTGGCATTTTGCACATATAAATAAATTTTGTAACCCTAACTGACCTAAAATGGATAAGGTTTATTCTGATTTCATGTCAGATAGTGAGAAAAACATGCTTATGTGTCTTTTTATATAGTGTTTTTTTAAACTTCCGGTATGTCTCTCTATCTATCTTATCTATCTATCTATCTATCTATCTATCTATCTATCTATCTATCTACTATCTATCTATATATATATATAATATATATAATATATATATATATATATATATATATATATTAGTACATGTAGTTTCCTTATGGCCCATAGAGAGATATAGTAATGCAATCAGGTTAGAGATGGGCGAATTTCCCGAAATTCGTTTCGTTCACTTTGCCGAATTTCTCGGCAAAAAATAACTTTGTTCCGAATTACTTCGGGATGAATCACGTTAAAAAACAGCTATTTCCAGGCTGCACAGAGCCTGCAGGGTGCTGTAGAACGTTGTGCCATGCTTAAATATGCAGAGGGAGCTTGGTTTGGTCTTCATACAATGTTGTGTTTTAGTATGACACGCACATGACTGCCGCCGCTCTTAGAATCGATTCACTATAAAATTCCCTGGGCACTTAAGAGGGCAAAACTGACCAAAAAACTGAAGCGGGAATGTTGCCTGATAAAGTCATGCCAGAGAAAGCTGGAAAAAAACAAGCTGAGAGCTCAGGTGGCAACATTAGTGACAGAGTGTGAGGTGACGGCGGCAGCCACAGCAGCATGAGGTCAGACAGTGGCACAATGACATTCTGGAGGTGGCAAAAACAGGAATAGGCCACAGAGTGGCACAATGACACAGTGTGTAGGTCACGGCAGCAGCAGCATGAGGTCAGACAGTGGCACAATGACATAGTGTGTAGGTCACGGCATCAGCCACAGCAGCAGCATGAGGTCAGACAGTAGCCCAATGACAGTGTGTAGGTCACGGCAGCAGCCACAGCAGCAGCATGAGGTCAGACAGTGGCACAACTTACACAGTGTGTAGGTCACGGCAGCAGCCACAGGAGCAGCATGAGGTCAGACAGTGGCACAATGACACAGTGTGTAGATCACGGCAGCAGCCACAGCAGCAGCATGAGGTCAGACAGTGGCACAATGACATTCTGGAGGTGGCAAAAACAGGAATAGGCCACAGAGTGGGACAATGACACAGTGTGTAGGTCATGGCAGCAGCCACAGCAGCAGCATGAGGTCAGACAGTGGCACAATGACACAGTGTGTAGGTCACGGCAGCAGCCACAGCAGCAGCATGAGGTCAGACAGTGGCACAATGACATTCTGGAGGTGGCAAAACAGTAGTAGGCCACTGAGTGGCACAATGACAGAGAGTGGAGGTGACGGCGGCAGCAGCATGAGGTCAGACAGTGGCACAATGACATTCTGGAGGTGGAAAAAACAGGAGTAGGCCACAGAGTGGGACAATGACACAGTGTGTAGGTCACGGCAGCAGCCACAGCAGCAGCATGAGGTAAGACAGTGGCCCAATGACAGAGTATGGAGGTCACGGCAGCAGCCACAGCAGCAGCATGAGGTCAGGCAATGGCACAATCACATTCTGGAGGTGGCAAAAAACAGGAGTAGGCCACAGAGAGGGACAATGACACAGTGGGGTGAGGTCATGGCAGCAGCCACAGCAGCAGCATGGGTAGACAGTGGCAACAATGACACAGTGTGGGGGTCACGGGAGCCGCAACAGCAGCGGCATGAGGTCAGACAGTGGCACAATGACACATGGGAGTAGGCCCACGGCGGCAGCAGCATGAAGGTCAGACAATGGCACAAGGGACATTCTGGAGGTGGGGCAAAAAAACAGGAATAGGCCCAGAGTGGCAATGACACAGTGTCTAGGTCACGGCAGCAGCCACAGCAGCGGGCATGAGGTCAGACAGTGGCACAATCACATTAGGGAGGTGGAAAACTGGAGTAGGCCAGAGAGTGGCACACTGACAGAGAGTGGAGGTGACGGGCGGCGGGAAAGCAACAGCATGAGGTCAGAGAGTGGCACAATGACACAGTGTGGAAGTCACGGCAGCAGCCACAGCAGCAGCATGAGGTCAGACAGTGGCACAATGACAGAGTGTGGAGGTGGGTGGAATACCAGTCCCTGTAAAGATGGTTGGTGGCAGATGGAGAAACTGTCAGCACATGTGTGGCATCAAGCGGGTGGCGGCATCAGAATAGTGGCTGAGGCAGGTAGTTTGAACCCAGACTCATTTCTCACAGTTTGGGTGAGGCGTCATGGCTGATGTAGTCTGACGCCTAAGGCATTGGTGTGTGGAAATCCTGGCCGATCCAAAGTTCAGTCGTTCCACATTTCCCGTGGACAAGCGGGTTTCTCCTTGGGGTAACGATGGCCCCCGCCGCACTGACCCCCGCTCTGATGCCACATTACTGGCCGGGCAGGACAGCTTCTCCACTGCAAACTCGGCAAGTTGCGGCCACACATCCAGTTTGGCTGCCAAGTAGTCCAGCGGATCTTATAACTGGGGTGGCAGATTTGCTGTCCAAGTAGGCCACCACCTGTTGGTTCAGGGTCTGTTCCAGGTCCTGCTGCTGCTGCTGCTGGCGACTGCCCTCCTCACTAGGCGGGTGAAGGAAGCTGCTCATCAGTGACTCCAGACTTGGGTTGCTGCTGTTGGAGCTGGTACTGATCCGACCCCCCCCCCACCTTTCCTCCGGCAGCAGCCGGCATTTAGTATGTGAGCACTAAGAACCCCCCGGTCAGAGCTGTCAGAGGAGTGACGATGCCGCAATAGGCATCGGCCAACTGACTACGGAGGATTTCCCTATAGTATTTGGAGTTTGTCCTCCCTTCAAAAGCTGGGAAAAGGCTCCCATTTTGGACCGATAGGAGGGCCCAAATAGGGTGGAGACCCAAAAGTCATCCCTCTGCCGGATGCTGAAATTTAGCTGTCCACGAGCCAGGCAAATCAGAAATGCTGCGGGAATCTGCACAAGTGACTCCGAGGGGTCCTGCCTCCCATCCCACTGTATACTGCACGGTGCTTGCGGGTCATCTTGCCTCGTCTTCCTCATTTTCCATTACCTCCTCCAGCGGCTCCTGCTCCTCCTCTCTGGTCCCCTGGGTAGAAAATCCACTCATTTCACCAGACAATGCTTCTGCTCCAATGTCCGTCCCCTCCTCCATTTCAGTTCCCACTGGACTCATGTGGCCACGAGATGTAGTCGCCCGTCTCCAGTCCCTGCCCAGACAGATTTTTCAGCTCTGTTCCAGGACATGAAGCAGTGGAATGCCCGTTATTCATCCGTAGTCCTTTGGCGATGACAAAATAACGTGGCCTCCTCGAATGGCCTCAACAAACGGCAGGTTTCACGCATGAGCTGCCACTGGCTGACAACAAAGTTACACAGGATGTTCGCCTGGATCATCAAAAAATCGTTAATTGCCTTTCTCTGTTCATACAGTCGGTCCAACATGTGCAGGCTGGAATTCCAGAGGGTGGAAACATCGCATATCAGAGTGTGTTGGGGGAGGCCGTTTGCCGCTGCAACTCGAGGAGGGTGTTCCTAGCTTTGTAGGAATGGATGAAGTGCATGCACAGTTTCCTGGCCATTTTCAGAATCTTATGAAGATCAGTGGAAGACTTCAGGAACCTTTTCACAACCAGATTGAACACGTGCGCCATGCAGGGCGCATGGACCATCCCTCCTCGGTGCAGCGCGGACACCATGTTCCTCCCATTGTCCGTCACCATGGTTCCGATTTGCAGTTGGCGCGGAGAAAGGCCACACATCGATTTCTTGCTGCATGACGGGGGAGCAGTTCCTCCCCTGTGTGACTTCGTTCGCCGGGCAAGCCAGGTGTAGACTGGGGTGACACCGCTGTGCCCTACACTTGTGGTTTGTTGGAGCAGTACTTGTGGGGGGCCCAGATGGTGGTGGTGGTGAAGGGAGAAGGCGGAACATTGGCGCAGGGCCGCAGTTTGACAACGTGGAGGAGAAAGCGGCCGTCTCCTGTCCAAGTTGTTGGTGTCCCTGGGCCGGAAAGCACATTCACCCAGTGGCGGGCCGTAAAAGGGCTTTGTACTGGCCCTTGACGTAGTTACAGCTCCAGACGTCCGCGCTCCCGTGCACCTTGGAACAAACCGATAAGCTCCAAGGACTGGCCCCCCTTTCTGTTTCTACATATTTATGAAGTGCTGGTACTGCCCTTTTTGGAAAGAAATTACGGCTTGGAACTCTCCATCTCGTTCGGCACAAGCCATTAGTTTCTTGAACGGTGAAGAGTCCACCATTTGGAAAGGGAGGGGCTGCAGCACCAACAACTTGGACAGGGTACGGTCAGCTTCTGCACCTTAGGATGGTTGGACGCATACTGTTGTCTCTTTGAAATCGCCTCGCTGAAAAACGACTCCCTGGCGCCATGAGTAGCGAGGAGCAGGAGCTTCTGGACCGGGAAAATGATGTCAAAAGAGAAACAGCTCCCTTCTGCAGAGGGGGGTGAGCCTTGCTGGCTGCAATGGCATGAGTGCCACTGGGCCCCTGCTGCTGCTGTTTGCAGCGGCAGGATTGGACCACACAACTGGAGCCACGTTTCTCCCATGCCAACGGATGGTGACACTGCATGTGTTGACGAAGGGGCCGTGGTGCCAACGTTAGCTTCCTGGTCACGCATTCACTTTCTGCTTAAGATTCTACATATACCATATTTCGGCTCCTCCGGTGTCTTAGCAAAGAAACTCCCACACCGCCAAGTATCGGATTTTACCGCCAACGCTCCGCACTGAGTGACTACTGCCGCCGCTGCCTCGCTGAGCCCCTGTGCCGCTACTTTCTTGGACCTGCGAAGGTGGATTTTTTACCCGTGCCGCTTGGCTTCCGACCTCACACTGCTGCTATCCTGCTGACTCCAGCCACACGAACCCACTTACTGGCTGCGCCGCTGCCTGGATGGCAAGCTGACGCCCCTCTTTCCCCTGACGATGATGAAGCGCTTCCCTCAACCCGGCTCCCAAGTGGCGGTCGGCTACATCATCATCTATTGTGTTTCATCGTCACTGCTGTCCTCATCACCGGTCTTGGTTTTGCAGAGGCTGAGCCCTCACAAACATGACCTCCCATGCCACTCTCCACATCTATAAATTTGCCGCCTACTGCAAGAAGCAGGGGATATTGGCCCATTTCTTCGCTGCCAAGTAGCTGCTGACTGCCCTCCTCAAATTGTTCATCCTCTCTTTTATTGTGGCGCTGAGCCCAGACCACATAGTAGATCTCTGGCTGAGGGAACGGAATTTGGGGCAGAGGCGGGTTGAGGACAGGTGAGGGGCGCCCCCTGACCCCCGCTCCCCCCCCCCCCCCCCCCCCCCCCCCCGGGCCCCAAAGCCAAATAAGGGTTGTCGTCTGACGTTCCCACCGACTCTTGGCTGGGGTTGTCAGATGTAATCTGGGAGAAAGTGGATGACCTAGTCAACCAACCCAAAAACCCTTGGGTTGCTAGTCAGCACACGACCGCTTGATGACAGCGGCAGTTGTGGCCTCAGAGTGGGCCCCTGCTGCGACGTCCCCCTTGCTGGGGCTGGACCTGGGCCTTCTCTAGGAATATTTGTGCCTCTGCCACTTGCAGGCGAAAAAGGCCTGCCACCTCTCTGTCTGACATACTGTTTGTTCTAAATGTACAGACACTGTTTGTGAAGATTTTCTGTATATTAAAAATACACACCCTTATTTGACTCCAAAGTAACCCACTAAGCAGCTTTGGTAACCCTTGGATATAAATTGCGCTCCACAAATGGGCAGGAAAAAATTTACTTGTATGTGCCGTTTAAAAACTTGTGTTTTTACTGAATGTAAAGGCTTAATTAACCTTCGGATAAAGAATTATGCTACAGAATTTCTTCTGTGGCGGTGAAAAAAGAAAGTTTCTTTTACTGAGTGCAACTGCAAAAAAAATACTTAGTTAACCCTTGGATGTAAAATTTCGCCAAAGAATTGAGCCACCACAAACTATAGCTTTTGCAGCGTTGTTACAATGCAGTGTTTTTTACGCCACCAACAAAAAGAGATAAAATTGTAAATTAAACCTCTGCTTGTGAATTAGGCTACAGGAAAATGTATATATTTTGGCGGGGGGGGTGAAAATTGCGGTTTCTTGGAGTCACCACAGCTGAATAACAATGCCTAATTAACCCCTGGATATAAATTGCGCCAAAAAAATTTGAGCCACCACAAACTACTAGCTTTGTAGCGTGTTACAATGTGGTGTTTTTTACGCCACACAAAGAGATAAAATTGTAATTAACCCTTTGCTTGTGAATTAGGCTACAGGAAAAATGTATATATTTTTTGGTGGTGAAAATGGCGGTTTCTTGGAGTCACCACAGGGTGAATAACAACATTAAATAACCCCTGGATGTAAATTGCGCCCAAAAAAAAATTGAGCCCCACAACTACTAGCTTTTTTAGCGTGTTACAATGCAGTGTTTTTTACGCCACACAACAAGAGATAAAATTGTAATTAACCTTTGCTTGTGAATTAGGCTAAAAGAAAAATTTTATATTATTTGGCGGTGAAAATGACGGTTTCTTGGAGTCACCCCAGCGGTATAACAACGCTTAATTAAACCCAGGATGTTAAATGCGCCCAAGAATTGACCCACCACAAACTACTAGATTTTTAGCGGGGTTACAATTTTGGTGTTTTTTTACGCCACACAACAAGAGATAAAATTGTATTAACCTTTTTTTGTTTAATTAGGCTACAGGAAAAATGTATATATTTTGGCGGTGAAAATGAGGTTTCTTTGGAGTCCCCACAGCTGAATAACAAGCTTAATTAACCCCCGGATGTAAATTTGCGCCAAAAGAATTGGAGCCACCACAAAACTACTAAGCTTTGTAGCGTTTTTTACAATGCGGTGTTTTTACGCCCCAAGGAAGTTAAAATTGTAATTAACCTTTGTTGTGAATTAGGCTACAGGAAAAATGTATAAAATTTTGACAGTGAACAATGGGGTTTCTTTGAGTCACCACAGCTGAATAACAACGCTTAATTAACCCCTGGATGTAAATTGCGCCAAAGAATTTGAGCCCAACAAATACTAGCTTTTGTAACGTGTTACAATTGCGGTGTTTTTTACGCCACAACACAAGAGATAAAATTGAATTAACCTTTGCTTGTTGATTAGGCTACAGGAAAAATGTATATTTTTGGTGGTGAAAATGACGTTTTTTCAGCTGTGGTGACTCCCAAAAAACCGTCATTTTCAACCCCCAAAATATATACATTTTTCCTGTAGCCTAATTCACAAGCCAAAGGTTAAAAATTTCAATTTTACTTTGTTGTGTGGCGGAAAACACACCACATTGTAACACGCTACAAAGCTAGTAGTTTGTGGTGGCTCAATTCTTTGGCGCAATTTAATTTCCAGGGGTTAATTTTAAACGTTGTTTTTCAGCTGTGGTGACTCCCAAGAAACCGTCATTTTCACCACCAAAATATATACATTTTTCCTTTAGCTAATTCACAAGCAAAGGTTAATTACAATTTTATCTCTTGTTGTGGGCGTAAAAAAACACCACATTGTAACATGCTACAAAGCTTAGTAGTTTTTGGTTGGGCTCAATTTTTTGGCGCAATTTTACATCCAGGGGTTAATTAAGCATTGTTTTCAGCTGTGGTGACTCCAGAAACCAACGCTTAATTAACCCCTTGGATGTAAATTGCGCCAAAGAATTGAGCAGCCCAAAAATGAAGTGGGTATGTGTATTGTGAAATCGCTGTGTCGTTAAATGAATACAACAGGAACTGGCTTAGATCCGCCTTGGATATTCAATGTGCTGTGGGGTTTAAATATATACAGTATGCAGCTGCGAGTGGACGCACACTGGATTTCAGATCCAATACCCAAAAAAATTAGAAATAGAACGTTAAGAGATGCAGTCTCTGAGACAAGCTGAGACACCTCACAAAAATCGCTGTATAAAAATCAGTTCTTCAGTAACATTCAGCCGCGGCAGCACCTTCCCTGATCAGTACAGTGAGAGGAGTGTGAGCTCCCAGCATCGCACCCGGACTTATATAGTGCGGTGACGTCACAGAATCCCGCCGGTCTCTGATTGGCTTCATCTCTGCACATTTCATGCAGGCTATGCCCTTCTTCCCCAGAGTTCCTTTTTCCCCCTGTAACGCCATGTGCTCACAGCCATTTTATCAATGAAAAGCACACTTCGTTCCACCCGAAGATACCCAACTTCGACTTCGGTTCTGAACGAAGTTTTCTGAAATTCTAATCGAATTCCACTTCGTTAGAATCAATTCGCCCATCTCTAAATCAGGTAATAAAGGTTGCATCACAGAGACATCAAATATCTGAAAAATAAAAAAAAATAGTGATTTAAATGTTTATTTAGTATTTTTTATTTAGCACCCATATAATGATCAGAGGATACTATATCTTGGTTGGAATAAGCCAAAATCCACCAAGTCTGAACGTGGCCTTATCTCTCCACACTGTTTTACATGAGCATATTCCCTACCCCTTGTTTACTTAAACTATAGATTTTTATTAGACCTAAATCTTGCTACACAGCAGCAAAATGAATAGGACTGAGCTTCCTGTCTCTAGGTTAGTCATACTGGGCACATGTTACCAAATATTGTATATAAAACTGTACATAAAATGTATGAATGTATAAACCTAAAGTACAGATCGCATACTTTAGACTTGAAGAGATTGCAAGAGATATTTAATGCTATTAAGACACAGATTTAACTAATAATACAGATGGCACTGCAAAAATATTGTTTAATCTATAAAAATCTGAAAAATAGAGAATCTATAGGTTTTTTTCCTCAAAACAATATAATTATTAAAATATTAAATATTTTCAAGTAACCTATAAAATTACAACTTGGAAGTAGCTTCTGGACTGGTCAAATACCCCTCACTTTCTCCTTTCACAATGTCATAGGAAAGCTGTTGTTTTATAATTTACATTCCCAGAAAAATAAATT